>CAAKHG010003736.1:11719-30768 GCA_901007715.1 Dactylopterus volitans
TGCGAGGCAGCAGCCCCCCCCCCCCCCCCCCCCATACCTGTTCATGAATGCGGATATGATAATGTTAGCGCTCACCATTCGCAAAAAAAAAAGGTTGCGATGTGAAAATGAATTGTTTCCTACTTTTTTTTTTTTTCTTTTCAATGTTTTGCGGACTAACTTGCGGCCATTCATTTTTATTTTCTCGGTGAATAATTTAGCACGCAAAATATGGGTTAATAGTTTTCCGGCGACCCACGGTAATTTATTCAAACGGCTGGTTTTGTGTTTAGCAAGAAAGCAGAACTCAAAGACGTCCGTTGTGCAATCAGAGCGCGCAAAGAAAGACGCGACACATTCTCAAAACGGAGAGCCTACAATTTTGCAGTGATTGACGTTTATGCTGGAAAAAAAGATTATTTAGTGAAGCAATTTGCAATATAGCTGCTAATATATAATATTCAACAACATTAATGACACTTTGTTCTTTATGCTGTTATTGAGAAATGTTCGTTGCACTCGAGTCAACGATGACGAGGCTGGCTAATTTTCCTGGTTAGGTTAAAGAAATTACTCTTCACTGACATTTAGATATTAGCAAACAAAGTCCTAACCGTTGCTTTGTGGTCTTTATTTCATTTTCAACATCCTAGAAGTTGCAGATTGCAGTTTCAGCTCTTGAGAAAAAGAAAAAAAAAAGTCCTTTTCCTCCTTCAAGGGACTTGAAATCTGCGATGTCTTGGAAGTTATATTCAGACGTGACAGCCGAAAGGCTGGTGAGAACCGTGCGAGTGATGGTGCTGAAAAAAGAGAGCTAAGCCACAGAGAAAAAGCCCTCAACCCACTGTCTTTGTTTTGACCATCGGCTCCGCTCTCGAGTTTTGGCCTCAAAAGAATGAGCCGAAGTGATTCAGGCACGTGGTGGAGACGCCCGGCCCTCTCAGATCCAGACTGCGCCGGAGGGATTATCGCGCTCTATCTCGCGTTCGTCCGGGCTGAGCTTTATAGAAAGAGCTGAAAGCGGCCTTTAATAACATTGCGCCGAGTGAACAGCTGTTCGTTAGGGGGTGACTGGATTGATCAGGGTCTCGGTCGCGCCACCGCTTGTGACAGCAGATGAGATTTTGATAGGATGATTTTTCACGAGTCGATCTGAGGGTTTCTAAATCTGCTGTCAGAGATGATGCGGCGGCTGTGTCAGTCCGACAGCGGCTGATCATTGATGTGAACTTTTAATCTGGAGATTTTTTTTTTTTTCTCAATTCATCTTTTAGTCGACCCATTTAATGTCAGAAAATAGTTTAAAAGAAACCTTCAAGTTTTCCCAAACGGAGGTAAAATATTAACGCTAGAGTATTTTATTTTGTTCATTTATTATCATCAGTTGTTGCATTGTAGCACATTATGTTTTTGGAATTCATACGGACGGCATCGAGTAAGCCAGTGGAAGTATATCTGATGCCTCAACGTCTTCATGCCTTATTGTATTTAAGATAGCGCACACACATTGCTCCTTTAATTTTCTCACTTTAATTGTATGCTATTGCTTAAATTGGGGCCATATGAACTTTTAATGCACAGCTCAGTGAGCTGCAAAAAAAATCCCAGCATCCCTCCTTTCAGTGTTCTCTCCGCTCGCTGGGATGTGGCGCCAAGCGGTGCCTCAACCGCACAGATCCAAACAAGCCATGGTGATATCCGTATCAGCGGTGATGAAGAACATTTGTCTACAACGTGTCTTCCCATTTTTTCAAGCACAGTTGACCTGGCCACGATGTGGGAGAGGGCAAGTAGCTGTGAGAAGCGGTGGATGGGGATGGCAGTCTGGGAAGAGCAGGAACGCCCCCTGCTGCTGATTGGCTGGAACGGTGTCATGTGCCTCCGTTCCAGCCACTTTGACTCCCGCTTCCCGAGCACAGGCGGCGTACGATCGTTTTTTTTTTTTTAAGCACACGTACATAAACACACACACACACACACACACACACACACACTGCACAGACATCTAGCAGACATGCAGGAGATATTTGGTGAATTTTACTAAAAGTGTGTCGTGTTGAGGAAATAAACCGAAAGATGGCGTGTTGAACGATGTTGCCTTGGAATAAACAGACGTCACATCAAAAGAGAGCAACAGCTAGGGGCTCCGCCTGGCTCGACGGCGGCCTGCATGGGTCCTCTGTGAGCGCTGGCACTGCCCGAGTCAGAACAAAAAGTCTGAATTCAATGTGACACGCCAGGTGAAGCCTGTGCCCTTTGCATGCTAACAGTCTGCCATGGAAGTTCATTAAAATACGCCTCAGCTGCGTTATTATGTTTGTATGAGCAGTGCAAGCATTGTGCCATCTGTGCCGGGCCTTTGAGGAGCTGCTTTTGTTGTCATCGTTCCCTTTCTCAGTCAATTATGATGGAATCACAAACAGAAAAGTTACATCTTTCAGTGCCAGGATTAGATTTTCCAGCATCAATGTAAACCATTGAAAGGGGAACGGAGGCGTTTCTACACGCTGCAGACCGGGAAATGCGAACCCAAACTGACATTGACAGACCTTGACATTTGTTGTCAACTTGTCTGTTTTATTAAAAATCTTTACAAACTGAGCACACAGCAGATTTATAGAGTCAGGGGACGGCGGAGAGACGGAGGTGGACGTAGATTCGCTTGAGCGCAAACTGAGGAAGATATTTCTACGCTATTTTCAAAAATGTTTCCAACTGAGCCGTACAGCTGTAGCCCTCGACCATAATTTTGCTATTACTATTGCTCACTTTTACCTCCCAAACCTAGTATCATGGTTGCATGTGCCGGGATCTGTGTTTTATTTTGTGTGTACTTCCCGTTTTATTTTGTAGTGTGTGCGCTGCCGTGCTGCTGTTGGTTCTGCTTCTTGTCTTCGCCCTCCACCGTGAGCGCTGTGCCCGCCCGGGTTTCACCAGTGTCTCGTTGGCCAGCGTATTTGAACCCTGCCTCTTTCGCTCTATCTTTGCCAGATTGCCTTTGTTACCTCGCGTTCAAGCTCTCTCGCGTTCTGCTCGCTGTTTGCCTCCTTTGTAAGACCGTTTTTTAAAAATTTTTCTTTTAAATTTTGGATTTCTGCCCGTTCTCTGCCTGCGTTCTTTTTTTTTTTTGCCTAATTGTGACTGCCTTTTTGGATTTTGACCATTGCTACCGCCTGGATTAAAGAGCCCGTTTGTGGATTTTTGTACTTCTTGCCTTGATTCCCTTTTAGCTCTTTGGTCCACACATGCCAGTCCTCACAGCTTGAATATCCAGTGAATGGCCATTTTGAATGTCAATTAAATGAAAATTGTGGTGTTTTTTTCAAATCCTCATGTCAGAAATTGAGTTTGTCCCCCAGTTTTACATGCTTTTCTTTTTTCTTTTTTATCACCAGTGCACCTATGGCTTTTCAGAAGGCAGCCTTCACAGGTGCCTACAGTTGTCGCATGTTACTTTGAACGCTCACAAATTGGACATGGTGATAATCAGAGCCCCTTTCAAAGCTGACTTCTAATTAGCATTCAAGTTAATATGATGCGCCTCCGAAGCCGCAGTTGCTAATGGATTCAGTCAGAGTGCTTTCATGTGACATCTCCGTTTTCGGCCTTTTTGGAAGTTAAGTCAGACACCAGCTTTCAGTCCACTTAGAAGTGCCTCACTGCTAAATGAGTCCATCCAATATTTCTCAGTGCTTTCATTTGCATGCTTAATTAAAGCCGCAAACAATGAGGGAATGTTCTTTTGCAGCACAAATTTCGTGTTGCACACGCTTGGATCAGGTTGTTTTTAAATGCTGCCAGTACCCGGACTTGCATCCCCCTCATTGTTATGAGACTCGTCTCAAGGCTAATTTCATGTGACGTCTGCTTGTATTCCAGTGACAATATAAATTGAACAGCTTGCAGGAAAAGCATTGCGATAAACTGTGCAGACCTTTCATCATGTGGAGTCATTTCGAGGCTTTCTAAAATCGAAGAGAGCGACGTCCCCACGGTGCAGCTCAATTGAAAACATAGTTGGAAACAACAGATTTGATTAAGCGGGTTGAGGCAGACGATTAGATGGAGGTGCCCCCCTTCAGCACTCCAGACATTGTGGAGGAAGTCACCAACTCCTCTCCCTCCGCCTTCCTCTGCCTCTCCAGGGTGAGCCATGGAGAGATGAGGAGATTGAGCAGATGTAGCGGAATGTATTGTTAACCTGAGTGTATTCCTTTAGGAGGCGTCAATGCCCATAAAATGCTGCATTTTTAATGTGACAGAAACTGGGATACCGGATTACCGTGTAGTTGTTTTACTCGCTCCAAAGAGGATTTGCTGGATCAGTTGTGGATGTTTCCCCGTTCTGCATAGTTAGTATTCATGGACATGAGATAATTTGTTTATTTCTTACAATTTTGGTTTTTTTTTTTATAGAAACAAGCAGGTGTTTCTGTTTTCTTCAAGAGCCCTGTGTATGTTTTGAAGACACTACTTATAAGGAGCAAATTAAATCACACTGATAGGAAAAATTAATTCATGAATGTTTTTCAGGTATATTTGGAGCTCCACAGCTTTTTGACCTTGGAGGCGCCAGGGTAACAATCCGCAGTCAAGATTCAGTTAGTCTGGAGATTTCAACCCTGGCATATGATCTTCATCAGGAGTTTGCTCAGTTTCCATTATTCTGATCACACCTACCAGGCTGAATTTCACCAGATACAGGTGGAGAGTGGCCCAGGTCAGGGTCATTTAACAAAGTGAAAAACTGGCTTTTTTTTCCCCCCAATTTGACACTGTGGTGGAGGTCTCTGCTCTCCTGAGCACCATAGGGTTGTTTTGGGGATGTTTTGTATTCCCTATACACAACTTACCAACCATTTATGTGGCTAACAAACCACTAGACAACCCTGTTTCCAAAAAACTTGGGATGCTGTGGAAAAATCTACATGGATGCAGTGTGATGCAAAACATACAGAAAGCCACAAAGAGCTGCATATCAGAGGTTGAAAACTGACATTTCATTGTTTTTTGAGAACCGTATGCCCATTTCGAATCTGACACAAACAATGTGCTTCAAAATAAAAAAAAGTTGGCAACAAAAGTTGTGAAATGCTAAAAGAGAACACCTGGTGGAACATTTAACAGTCAATGAGGTTAACTGGCGCCAGGTTAGTAATATAAAAAAAGGTATAAAAGGACCATTCCACGGAGGCTGGGTCTCTCTGAGGTAAAGATGGCGAAGGCTTAACTCCGTGGAACACTGCTGGCATATAGCGTTCCTCAGTGTAAAATTGTAAAGAATCTGGGGATTTCATTGTCCAAAAGAACCGTGTTGTCAGGATCCAGAGAAATGAAGAAATCGCTGTTCGCAAGGGACAAGGCTGAAAACCAATTTAGGACGTCTGTGATCTCCTCGACGTCGGAAAAAAACAGACACGAGGACAGTGTATTTGACATCAATGCATGCGCCAGTAACACTTCCAAAATGCGCGGTCGACGAGCGGCGTTCATTCACTGCATCCACAAATGACAGTGTAAACTCTCCCATGCGAAGAAGAAACCATATCCAGGGAACACTGTTGCCTTCTCTTGGCCCGAGCTCATTTAAGATGGACCGAGGCAAAGTGGGGAAAACTGTCTGGTCGTCAAAATTTGAAATTCTGTTTGAAAAACCGTGGACGCCGCATCCTCCCGCCTAAAGAGAAGGAGGGAACGTGTGGTATCAGCACATGGTTCGAAAGCTAGCATGACACAACATCCTGGGTAACCTGCATATTCGTTGATGCTGAATGATATCTGCAGGTTTGGGAGCGACGTGTGCTGCCAAGTTGCGATGTCTTGGGAGAGCTTTGCTCATTCCAGCAAGACAATACCAAACCACATTCAGCATACATCACAACAGCATGGCGCCATCTTAAGAGTCTGCCTGCAGTCTCCACGTGTCACCCGGAAAAAAAACAAACAAAAAAATTCACTCATTATGAAGCGTAAACTATGACAAAAGAGGCAGACCCTGAACCGTTGAGCAGCTAGAACCCAACATCAAGTTAAGACTGAGAAAGCATTCCACTTTCAAATTTACAGCGATTGGTTCCCTCAGTTTCCCAAACGCGTACACAGTGTCGTGTAAAAAGAGGTGATGCAACAGAATAGAAAATATGATTGTCTCCCAACTTTTGTGAAACCGGTTTCTGGCATAAAAATCACAATGAGCGTATAATTGACAGAAAAGCATTAGATTTTCTGTTTCAAAGCCGGAAATGGTGTCTCGGTGCGATTTTTCAACTTCATGTGGGAGTTTCAGTTTTTGCAAGTCATCACATTGTTTCTATTTATGTTTTACACAGCCACACTCTTTGGAAACAGGGTTTCGTGTGTGTGTGTGTTTGTGCTTGTGAGTGTGTGTATAGTGTTGTAGTGCATATGTGTATATATAGATATATATATATATATATATCTATATATATATATATATATATAGATATATATATATAGATATATATATATAGATATAGATATATATATATAGATATAGATATATTTACAAATATCATCACTCAATCGTGATGATATATTGTTTACAAATCATCATCCTCCTTTTCAAAGTATTTGCAAATATCATCACTCAAACAGTGTTGCGACAGAAATAACAAGGAACATGCCAAACATGTATCAATTATCTTTTAAAGGACATTCAAGGTAAAAAGACGATTTCTTCTTAACCCATCCGTCTTTAACCCAGCGGCCTCCCTAGACTGACTATTGTCACCTTGTAGCAGCAAATGTGGCATTTCTGAAGCTAGGAAATATAAAACTGTGTGTGAAAAGATCATATCTGCTCCTTTTTTGAGATAGACTCGTGTTTCCCCAGTGAAATTGATGTAGACATAAGATGTAATAACTGCCTGTGTGTGATCTGCTCTATTAACTGTCCTCTTTTTGAGGAAGTTGGCTTGTATCCATTGTTGTTGTTTTTTTGGTGTTTGTCGTGACTAAAATAATTAGGTTCATTATGTTTTTCATTTGTTCTGAACTGGTGGCTCCACTCCAGGCTTCGTACAGAGAAGTGCTTTGAAGTTAACTCAGCTTTTTGAATAATTCAAGAAAAGAGTTCCCTTTAAATGGATGGAATTAATTCAATATCTGACCAAAGTACTGCAGATTAGGTCATTAAAGCTTGTCGCAGCTTGTGTTCTCGCTACATATAATGTACGTTTATGTTGGACTTCTTTTTAATACAAAACTCTGCGCATCTCCCTATGAGGATTCAGCCCTATAACAAACATCTTTGGGCGCCGTCTCTTGAAAACGCATCAGCTGCTTTCGGGTTTTAATCCGCGCGCTCAGATGCCCCCCGATGGCTGCCGCGGCAAGTCAGCAGGGCGATTCAGTGCTTTCTCAGTTTTCTCACGTAATTGAAGTCACCAATACAAGTGACTGATGCCGATATACAGGGAGCCTGACTTCATCTAAACTGGTGTATAAACTAATTCACAACAGCGCCGGCGTTTTGATGTATTGACTCCTCAGGATCTTTCTACTGAGATTTTCTTGTCTCAGAATCGATGGCGGAGCAATTGGACAGAAGCTCTTTGCGGTCTGGTCTCAAACTTGGACGGACGACCGGTGAACTGCACTCCAAGAAATCCAACGTCTCAGTCTTGGGGAAAAGGAGTTAGTCCTTTAATCATCTCGTAATTCTTTCCCAGAGTAATCGCAGCGAGCAGAACGCCGGCTTGCTTTTGTGAGGCAGCTTTTAGTCAGAGATGTGACCTACCTGGAAGACAAACACAGGCACTTTATGGTTCACTTCAAAAATTCATTGCTGTTTGCAGTGTTTTCAGAAATTATATAATATTTCTCTTTCTGTTCCCGCAGTTCACGTCAACGTTGTTGCCGGCAGCTCAGGAAAAGGCTCTCAGGTAAGAGTGGACGCTGGTGTCATATCGCTCTGACGGTTTGCGCCTTGATTTCTGCTAACCATTCACTTCACCTCCCTTAACACCTCTATTAGTGGGCTAAGTGAAATAACCACACATGCTTTTTTTTTTTTTCATTGAATTTGTTCATTATTGGACTGTGGATCAGAAGTTGAATTTGTTCTGCAAGCACATTCACTCTTTCGCTCATGTGTAAATAATTTTCGTGCTGTTGCATTTTCTAAGTCTGCAGTTGCTGCTCAATAAATTATTAACATGTTCAGCTGCTCCACTTCTTATTGGTGTGAGACGATTTTGACAGCAAGCCCTCTAGCAGAGGTGCTTACCATTACAGAAATGGGAAATTACACAGAAATTACTGCCTCGCCGCAGTCTGATGTCGACGCATTGTGTGCCTGCAACGGAAGTTCTGCTTTGTCGCTGTTTAATTTATCACACCTGGTTTATGATGTATTGCAAAAATTGTTTAAAAAAAAACACACAAAAAACAACAAGTATCCGACAAATATGAAATTAAATTGGTCCCCATGTCCGATTGTGTTTACAAATAGCACACAAAGATGCCTCTGATTTTAACAAGGCAATTTCATAGTTTGCCGGAATCATTTTTCATCCTGAATTAATTCAGTGTCCTGAAACACGCTTCATCAAAGAACAATCTCTTTTTAAGAAAAAATAGCAGATAGCAAATAGGGATAGCTGTTTAATGAATTGAATGGCAAGTGAGAAGGACAATTAAAGTAATTGAAGGCGTGGAAACAATCAGCAACTATCAAACATCCTGTTCTAATAAGCCAAAAATGGAATTTAAGAAATTGTGGAAGCCATTTGTTGTTGTTGTTGTTTTTTGTTTGTTTTTTTGCTTTTGCACAGCACATCTATTCTTAGGTGTGAATGTCCGCAGAGCAGAACAGAAAAAAAAATGACCTAAATAAACATCTCAAAGTTTATTTCAGTTCTACATTGTTCTTGACCTTGACATGTGGCTGCTGAGAGCTCGCCGGGGGGGTTGCTTAGTTACCACCAGATCGTGTCGATAGCTTGTCTCTTTCACTCTCCCGACATGCCATTTTTTTTTCGTGCTCGTGCGCGTGTGCGCGTTTTGTTTGTCTGTGCATGTGCAGTCACAATCAGTGTTCCCAACTGCATTTGAGGTTTCCAGTGTCACTACATTTTGATGAATCCCAGGAAGTCGAGGCTAAAATTGCTGTTGCATCTAGTGTCGCTCCGCATCCGTTGCCGTTTGTAGTGTTGTTCTCCACACTAAGTACAACGAGTGGATCTGAGGTGGCTGCCCCCTTTTTAGATCTGCTGAGCTGAGGAACAACATTAACAAATTAGAAAGGAATACAAATTTTTAGGTCATGGAAGTGTTCCAGTTTAGTCATGGAATTTACATCAGGGCCATGGTGGGCAATCATTTACAGTTGCGCTGTTTTGAAATGCAAGCTCATAAATTAGTCACTGTAAAGTAAACAAGCTTGATTTATTATGTCTGAAGTAAACTAGTCCCCGAATAACAGAATTAATTACTGTTCATCAGTAGGAGGATTATTGGCTTTCTAGCAAATAGGCAAAATTTTGGGACCTTCAGATAAGAAAGGTGTGTTAATGAATCTAAGGCATTAGAGTAAGCATTGGGGAATGGTTAGCATTAATGTAATCTGCAGAATATACTGCAACAGCCCTGCAAGAAAATCTCCCCTCAGGAGTTTTATGTCGCATTATTATTGAATCTGTTTGAGAGATTGACATATTTTAATGATTGATGTCGGAGACTGAACCTGGTGCTGTTGTTGAACTGCACAGGTCTATACTGAGAGGTGTCACTAATGTTTTCGTCATCGCATTAGGGTGAGAAAATATCAGGCCCGCGCTTAAATATAACTCAGTACAGCTGATCAGTGTATGTTTGGCTCGTAATTTTCTCAAACCGACATTGTGGTTCTGCAAATCACAGTTTTATTGGTGAAAAAAAGAGATCTGTCGCTTCGGGAGTGCTTCACTAGCACTTTCTCTTCTTTAACATGCAGGGCTAATCCCATGATGACTACAGTCTAACTGTTTGCGTACGTGTGTGTGTTTGTGCGTGCGTGCGTGCGTGTTATGAGGTGCAGCTAATCTCACAACCCCTCAACGTCCAACCAGCATAAACAAGTTTAGACAAGTGATCAATGAAATGTCAGTCAATTTACTCGAGCCATGCGGGCACATTCTGCTTTGATCAATATTGAGATATGAGAAATGACAGAAGGCCTGTGATGTGTAAATTGAGACATATACGGTAGCTGTAGCGGTAAAAGTCATTGTGCGTGTGTGTGTGCGAGTGTGTGTGTGTGCATGTAACTTTTAGTTGTTCTTTGAACAACAGCTGCGCAGTTTTTAGCACCCCCCCCCTCCTTTTGATGCAAGCCTCAATCTTCTGATGTCTGGCATCAGTGGAGAAATTGGTGGAGGCAAGACGGGCGCTGTAATTACTTGCAGCTTCCACCACCACCTAAACAACAAGTGTATTAAAAGGTTTGCTGATGTAAGCAGAGTCATTTTGATATGCTGAACTCGGATGACTCAGAGCGGGGCTGAGGACCACAGTTATTGACAGACTTCCTGCTGAGGATGCTGCAAAGCCACCGAATGACTTCATCCTTTTGGCGTCGATGTCACGCTAACACCGGGAATCGCTTAAGAATCGAGAGGACACTCAAAAGAAATTTCAACGCTTGAGGTCATGCTAACACTGGGAATCTCCGAGAATCTTAAGGACACTGAAAAAGAATTTTCTAGCCACATATGGGAAGCTTTACTCTTAATGTTGGGCTTCACCTTCAGGGGATGTTCTTTGAAAATGCCAAATGCTCTGAGTGACTCAGTGAGTTATTTTGTGTGTTTAAGAGGGAAAATGTTTGCTCTACAGAATTATGCAATCCAAACATGGGAATTGCGATTTAATTTACGAAAACTGATATACACCTCCTGTACAGAATTCCTGCTATTAACACATCCTTGCACTACTTAAAATTCAACTTCCAATTCAGCTAACCCACCTAAAATCACAGACCTTATAATTCTACTTGCACTCGTCCAGAGATCTTGATAATTCTATTTGCAATCCATAGACGTGTATATATTGTAACCTAAAGACTTGTCCTTTTTAGTTCTATTTTTTTTTTTTTTTTTAATTTTTCAATAGCCAAATGCATTGTTTGTGTGCACAAACTTGGCCAATAAGGCTGATTATGATCGGATCATATATCATTTATGGAATCCTTGGAAAATTCGAGCTCACAAGGGACACACATGTTTCTATTTGCCACGTTTACCATCACGAGATACCTAAAGTTCTCTTTGTCCTTTTTTAGCTGATAGATCTTGTGTGGACTTCACTCCTTCTGAAAAGCGATTAAGTGAAGTGTTGACAGTGATGGCCAGTCTTGAGGAAACTGGGCTGCTGCATTCCTTAACGATGCACTCAATCCAACTCCGAATGTCTGATGGGACATTGACGTCTTTTCTGTCATTTGGCAGGTCGTGTTTTCTGCCAAACACCATTTTGGAGTGGGTTTTTCAAAGCCTCATCTGGACAGCCTGATTGACTGTCCCTACTTCCGAAACGAGCTTTTGGGCAATTCGGCAGCCTCGCCTCACCTCTGGCGATTGCAAGACAGTCTGAGTTAGGCTTGATGTGAATCATTGCTCAGCTCTCTTGCGGTGACCTTACTGTATGTCAGCAGAGCCTTTAAGAGATAACAAACATTTATGAAAGCGTCCAACATCCCGCTGATGAATTTGCTGCAACTGGACAAAAGCTGTAAATTCCGCCATTGTCATACATGGTCATCAACCTGGTTCATGGATTAAAAAAACAAAAAAAAAACAAAGTCTGTTTAGTACTGAGCAAGAACACTGTTCCCAGAAACAGTGGAACAGCTGCAATCTCATCAAATGCTGCAATTGTCCAGTGTCACCTTCTGATCATCATCCTCTGAAAGTGCTTTTTCGTGACTGACAGGCTGAAGTTGTTATTATAAACGTCTGAGAACACTGCGGAAAGGAAGCTAGCAACAATTGGGCTTTTTATTTAACGTTTTACTTCTTCCAGCGTGATGCAGCCTCTTTATTGATTTTCAGTCACAATAAAAAAATATTTGGCCGACTCTTTTGCATCATTCCGGGCATTCTTTCACATACACTGATGCAGATCAACACTTAACTTCGGCGAGTGGTGGGGCATTTCTTCTCCTGCGTGAGTGACAGGCGTCGTCCTGTGAGAAACGATCGCCGCAAACATGATGGCCTGCAATAAGCAGAGGGTTTTTATCCATGTGGAGCACAGCTAGCCTAGAAACTCAAGTTTGTCCCTGTTCCCTGAAGGTAGTTTGTGAAAGCGCAGCGAAGTGTCCCGCCTCATTCCGTTGCCTCAATTGGGAAATGCACTGAAAAGAACCAACGCTCATGCTCCAGACTTCACTTTCCGTGTGGAAATTTGCCATCTCCAACAAGTCTGCTTCGGCAGGATTTTCAGAGCACTGCTGTCTCAGCTGGGATCCTTCCCATTGTGTTGTTAAACATTTATAATTTTAACCTGAGCCTGTCACCGCGCCTTCAAATGACGCCGGCGCTTATTCCAGTGAAGTTGTTCTTGCTCAATACTGAACATTTTAGAAGGATTTGTGCTCCTGTCACTCATCCGGAGCCATTTCCACAATAAAATAATTTTCATCAAATCTGTCCTGAATAGCTGTTTTTTTCCCCCCCTTAATTTAGAAATGATGATTGCAAACAACTTGTTTAAAAAGAAAAACACACTTGTCACTCACAGAGCGCCTCTCATGAGAGCTGAAGAAAAAAGAGTCCCTCGTATTGTGACAGTATCCAGAACGATGAAGCCTTCAAGCTTGAATGATGTCTGGTCAGAAGCCGCCATCATGTAGATGCCAGTGAGCGCACGATGACCTTCAGTAACTTACACAGCGGGGCTCGGCGGTTGCATTTGTCCTTGTGCCCCCGGCAACCAGATTTAGATCACTGTCAACAACTTTCTGCAGTCTGGTCGACTTTGTTGGCAGCTGTTTTGTGCTTAGAAAAACAAAGATGAATCCTTTGGGGTATGGTGTTCTAAAGAGTTCCTGTGTTGATTTATTTCCATCTGTTATTAGTTTTGCTGAATGAAATGTTCCTGAGTTCCCATCCGCTTTATAGACAAACACAAGATATATTGGTCTTGATGAATAAACAGTTGGATCTGAAGAAAAAAGTAAATCGGAGGCAAAGGATAAGGATAGATGGAACAACAGCTGTATAATTGGTCAATATTCTTGCATTCGTGAGTTTTCTCACCTAGGGAACAAGAACATGTAGAATCGCGGGGCTGATGAACAGGAAAGGGCAGCTAAAACCGGAAGGAGTCCGGAAGGAAGCAATTCAGTAGCTGCAACTTTAAAGAATTAGAATAAACTGGACTGAAAGCCCAGAAAATCATGCTCCTCGCAAAACCTGGCTATCTGTGTTTTGAACAGCAAAGAGCCATGTGTTGGCGAGTGGACGAGGCCCGCAGAGCTAATTATTCACCCTGATGTGATTTACCCCGCTAATTATATTGACTTGCAAATGTGAAATTTAAATGACATTAGTTTTTCGGCCTCACTTTTATTTTGGGTTAGTATTTGAAGCCGAGCCACTTGTCCTCAGGAAAATCAATTCAGGAATTCAGGTCAATTGAGACAACGTTGCCCTCAGAATCATTCAATTCATTGGTTAAAAAAAAAACAAAACAACAACAACAAAGACTTCCAAGGTCACCGTGCCCTGCTCCAGCGTGTAAGGCCACCTTCTTTACATGGGGAAGTGTGATGCTTGTTGCTGTGGGTACGGTCCAATATTATAACCACTTTATCTCAGTGCCAGATAATTATATACAGAATTTACCTTGATTGAATGTGTACAATTACCCAGTCTCATTAGTTTTCATTGTCGCAACGTAAACCTGAATCACGGCAGCAACAGTAGTGTATGCTGAATGGCGGCAGATCATATCTCTCTGCGAGCTGTGTGTGCGCAGAATGAATGCACATCGAATTAATCTGTCACGGTGCCTGATCTTTCTCTTTTTGCGCAAAGTCAGTGTTCCTATGAATGAGAGTTCCTATGAAAAGAGTTGCTAATCGAAGTTTAATTAAGCAGCCACTAAACCTTTAACCCAAGCAACAGTTGACATAGTTAAGCAACCATAAGTATCAGCCTACATGATTCGTCTTTTCGGGCGTTTGCATCTGTATGTGTGACCATATCAAAATAACTATATCAGCAGTAAAATACTTTGAAGGATGGATTCTGCAGTGTGTTAACCTGCTCTGCTATAAAATGCAAACATTAGCATGTCTGCAAAAGTATTATCATTATCACTCAAAATCGAAAACTAAATATAAAGGACAAGAGGACAAAAGGACATTCAAAAAAAAAAAAATCTGCTGCATCGGGAGTCGTTAAGTCATTATCCATTAAAGCCTCAGAATGAAGCTGATGTTGTACACTTTGACCCCCCTGAGACCGACCATGTTATATATGACAACCTTTGCATCGCACCAGTAATGAGACATTAACTTTTTTTCCATAAATTGTAGCTTCATCCATTGCACACACATCATCACAGCTCAAATATTGCCATATCCTGGGTTGTCTTGAAAAATCTAAATTTATGTTGATTGATTATGCATGACAGGGGTGGTGGGACGCGAGCGCAATGTGAGGAAGAGGTCCAGGTGAACCAAAAATGAGAAATATAGCTTGTAGGTCCCAGAGGGTTAAAGGCTGTGTCATAATATGACATATCATACACTGCCTAAAATTGTGTTGGTCCCCATTTTGCCGCCAAAACAGCCCTGACCCGTCAAGTTGTGGACTCCTAAAGACCTCTGAACGTGTGCTGTGGTATCTGGCAGCAAGATAATTAGCCAGATCCTTTAAGTCCTCTAAGTAGCGAGGTGGGGCCTCTATGGATCTTGTTTGTCCAGAACGTCCCACAGATGCTCGATTTGGATTAGGATCTCGAGAATTTGGAGGCCGACTTTTTGCTCTGTGGCAGGGAGCATTATCCCGCTCAAAGATCAGGGAACACCGTTTCCATGAAAGAGTGCCCACGCTCCGCAACATTGCTTGGGTAGGTGGTAGATGTAAAAAACAAAAAACAAAACATCTACATGAGTGGCACGACCCAAGGTTTCCCAGCAGAACATTGCCCAAAGCATCACACTGCCTCCGCCACCTTTCCTTCTTCCCATAGTGCGTAGGTACTGACCACCGCGGGCCAAGAGCTGCCCACCAGAGCTGCCGTTCTGGAGATGCTCTGACCCGGTCGTCTAGCCGTCACGATTTGGCCCTTTTCAAAGTCGCTCAAATCCTTTCGCTTACCCATTTTTCCTGCTTGTAACACACCAACTTTGAGGACAAAATGTTCAGTCGCTGCCTGATACATCCCACTGACAGATGCCGTGATAACCGGATAATCGGTCCTATTTGTTTCAACTGTCAGTGGTCATAATGTTATGGCTGACTGATGCATATCGTAATGTCTGCAAATAATAATATTGTGAAACTCCTCGGGTGCTCGAGGTGCCCGGTCTATTTTCACAGCCAATTTCTATAAACCACATTTTGCTCTCACATGCCAAAATTCTCTGCAACCTTGAATCATTCTTGCCATCTGTGAACAGAAAGCTAATGTGACCTGACAGGTCACTCACATCAGTGGAGTGTGTGCGCGTGTGCCTGCAGGGACCGAGAGATATGGCAGAGGGCAGGAGCTTTGACATGTATGTGTATGAAGAGCTTCCAAAGCAAAGGCAGGGATCAAAGGGTTGTCTTTGCGGGTGCATTTGATTACGTAACAATCACACTAAGTAGGCTGAGCATCTCTCTCAAGGAGTTTACACATGTACACCCTCAGCTGGGGAGGCTTCACTGCTGCGCTGCCCTTGTTCTGAGGTTCAAGTACATGAGGCACAATCTTCCCGTCTGTCTGCGCCGGTGCTGCGGTGCCTCAGATCAAATGCTTTCAAGGGATGGTGAAACTAACCTCTTCAGATGGACAGTGTGGACTCATAGCAAATTCCTTTTTAATGCCAATGGGTGTCTGAATCGCGCCGCAAATAGCTGACAGCCCGCTGTCAGATTGGTTTAAGGAGAGTGTTACCTGGGCACAGAAGCACAGAAGGCCAAAAAAGAGCTGGGGGCGCCGTGAGCTGAGAATAATTAATCTTTCCGTCATGGCGAGGATGATAGAGTTGGGTTCACTCTGTAGCAGAATATTAGAGCATTTAGCAGAGGAATATTTGAAGCCCTCATGCCACTCGGCTGTGGCGATTCTCCGGAGCATAATGAAGGCTTTTGTTAAATTCTGTGATTTTTTTTTTTTCTTTTTCTTTTTTCTTGTTATATTAGCCTAAAGTGTGCATTCAATCTGCCGCTGACCTTTTTGCTGTTTTGAACATTTGGAAGGCGTTTTGGTAGAATCTCTCATTGCTCAAGCGGTGTTGCTTTTTTGGGTCAAATGTAAATTATTTTTCATCACCTTAAGATATTTCAGTATATCATTGCTGGTGTCTCACTCAAATGAATATTTTAAGGTAGCTTTGTTGCTGTTTTTGGCCTTGACGGAGCAGCCCATCAGAAATGAATGCGTAAATCCACAAAAGTATATCAATTAATGTTTAACAATGTATGAGGATTTACAGTTAAGCTGGTTATCGCGCTCTCTGGGTAGCACACGCCAGAAGACGTTTAGTTAAACTCAGGTTGATGTAAAACATGCCATGGACGAGTTCTTGATTTATTTTGTTTTTGCAGTGAGAGAGCGGTGATCCTCCGCTTCATTGGTCCGTGAGTTCGCCTGCCACTCTTCTGTCTCTACGACCTTCTTTATGCTTATACACGTCCGCTTTGTTTCCAAATTGTTTGCATCCACTTTTTCAAAACACGACTTCCTCCCTAAATATTAGATCTGAGTGAGTACCTGCTAATGAGCCCAATTTTTATTTATTTATTTATTTTTTGGCTTACCAGATGCATTTTTTTTTCAGCGGCTAAGGAAGTTGTATGATAAGATGAGACGGATACCTTTTGGGCACGACTAAAGCTAGTGAGTCCAATTAAGCTGATGTCTTGTACCCACTGAATCAAATCATCCTGACATGATCTTGTCTGTCTGTGCATATATTTGCCTCCAACGTTGATCACCTGCAAAAAATATGAGCAGAGCAGAGCTCCTCACTCATGCACAAATCATCAATGTGCATATGCAGTATTAATAGTTTGTTCTATTATTTCTACATTTCATCCGATGCGTGTCAGATGAAATGAAAATCATGTCTGATTCAAGAGTTAATGAACTGAATAGGAGCGACAGGAAGGAGAAAGGGTGCACGTCTTTGAAAACAATTGATGGCAGTTGCGTGCTGCTGTCTGTGGGCAGGATATTGGCTTAATTAATAGGTTGTTGGCGGACATGGAAATTGCTAGCCCCCGAAATGTGCTGAGATCGCGCGTTACACGTAGGCTCGATCACACCGGCGCCACCAAACCACTGTGATTGCCTGTAACCACAGCGCCACACCCCTCGAGAGCGAATTTATGACTTAGTTAAGCTCTCCGAAGGCTGCAACAGCTTGCCAGTGAAATGATTGTTCGTCTAGAGGAAGTCATAAATCAAAACAGGCCTCGGTTTGTCATTATCTATTAATACTCTGCCGCTGCCGCTCTAGAGCTCTGGAAACAGCCAGAACCCGCGCAGTCTCGCCTTCTCTAAGGCTGAAAGATTTCCTCTGAAAGATGGAGGCGAAAGACAGCTCTTCAAAGTTTGCTCGGCTTGTGATTGATTTAGTCATCCCTCCACGGTCTGCCGCGTGCACTGACAGCTCTGGAGGTGGAACGGTGTTGAACGCCTTAATTGAGCTGAATTCTCAGAGCTTAAATGCTGCAGGCACAAAACCCACACAATTAGGGGGGACTATTGACAAGGGGGATCGCCCATTGTTACTCCAAATAACCCATAGGGGTTTCCATACTTAATATCCCTGAGTCTTAATTAGTGATTGGAAAGTGAAAATACACCGTTTAGCCAGAATGGTGTGTTTTCTCAAGGCATTTTTGACAGTCTTAGATTGTTGAAACAATAAAGGGATTGTATGTAGGTCGGTGTTTGATGTGTGTTTGTGTTGCTTTTTTTTCCCTTCTCTTTTTTCTTTTTCCATAATTATTAAAAGGTCTCTTTGTCTTTTCAGAGCCGAGATGATATGCATGTCATCCACAAGGGTCAACTTGGTGAGTCTAACTCTTTTTTTTTTTCCACTCCTGAACCAAATCCAAGTCAATCCTCAGATTAGACGCCCCAACATCACAGTGCAGTGACTGCGACCTAGAGTATATTGACCTATGTGTGCTTTTGCAATGACATGGAGTCAAACATAAGCGTGTTATTTGTTCCCCAGCAACAGCGGTGCAATGGAGTCAATTTGAACTGCTCTAACATTTGATTCAGTGATTGTCTTGTTTTTATCAACGTTACTCCATAGTTATGGCGTATAATACATGATTGAATATGCAACAGTAGGATAGATTTCCAAGCCCTTTTTCATCATGAATTCACGCACACAAAGACAGAGACATCCACCCACCGTCACCCCACCTCACTCACTCACTCACACACTCACACACGCACGCACGCACGCACACACACACCCGACTGTTCCAACACACCTGATTCGAATGATCAGATCATCATCAAGCTTTGTAGAAACCCGGTTACAACCCATTCATTTGAATCAGGTGTAATTGGAGCATGGAGACATGGGAAACAGGTGAGGGGGCAGGCAGGCGGTGTGTCTGTGTGTGTGTGTGTGTGTGTGTGTGTGTGTGTGTGTGTGTGTGTGTGTGTGTGTGTGTGTGTGTGTGTGTGTGTGTGTGTGTGTGTGTGAGCGTGTGTGTGTGTGTGTGTGTGTGTGTGTGTGTGTGTGTGTGTGTGTGTGTGTGTGTGCGTGTGTGTGAGCGTGTGGTGTGAGCGTGTGAGTGTGAGCGTGTCTGCTCTACCTCCTTGTTGGTCTTGAAGACTTTGGTCTGCAGGTCGTAGCGCTCCTCGTCGATCTTGTCCACCTGCCG
>CAAKHG010003749.1:1301-13217 GCA_901007715.1 Dactylopterus volitans
TGTGTGTGTGGGCGGGTGTGTGTGTGTGTGTGTGTGTGTGTGTGTGTGTGTGTGTGTGTGTGTGTGTGTGTGTGTGCGCGTGTGTGTATGTTTGTGTGCGTGCGTGTGTGTTTGTGTGTGTGCATGTGTGTGTGTGTTTGTGTGCGTGTGTGTGTGTTTGTGTGCGTGTGTGTGTGTTTGTGTGCTTGTGTGTGTGTATCTTTGTGTGTGCATGAGTGTGTTTGTGTGCATATGTGTGTGCGTGTCTGTGTGTGTCTGTGTGTGTATGCTTGTGTGCGAGTGTGTGAGTGCATGTGTGTATGTTTGTGTGCGTGTGTGTGTGTGTGTGTGCTTCTTCTGGTTTGTTTCCTGTGTGTCAGAGTTTGCGTCATTTAAATATTCATCTTTTTTATGTTTTTTTTTTTTAAATAAGAGAGTCACCATCTCTGCGATTTTTGCCGTTGTATCTTTAAATGTAAAATCGTTACGACAGCTTTGATTAGAGTTTTCTAGAGGTATCTCGAAAACGTGTGTTTATAAGTGTAGATTTTGAACTGTCGCTTAAGTTATTGTTTGGCCGGTCTTTTCCATGCCTGACAGACAAAGGTGGCCTCTCTGCGCTGATCTGACAGTTCAGACACAAGACACAGGTCATTAGTAGTTACAGTGATGAGGACATTTCACAGTTCCACTTTAATTCACTTAAAAAAAAAATCCACTTTGTATAATGTTGTTATTGCTTCAGTTGATGTAATAACACAGCCAGTCATTTGATGCCAATTAAGACGGCCACAAGACTTAAAGGCTCTAAATAATGCATCAAAGCTAGAAATTTGGTGAAGATTTTATAAGTCGTGCGTCTAAACAACATCACGGATGGAGAATATGTGTACAGAGGTTTTTGGCAACCTGTAAGCACTCCTGGTGCTGCCTGCTATCTGCCTAAATAAGCACAATCTCGCATCAGTTGCTCCCGAGCGAGGAGATTGAAAACGCCGTTTTCTTTGCCGAGCACCTGAACGCCTCACGTCTCTTGACTTGCGCGTCGGCGTCCATTAACCAATGAGAACGCGCAACGAAGCCCCTGGCGGGTGACGTATACAGGAAATGTAAACAGCCCTCGCCAACGTCTCATTGAACACATTTCGGGCTTTTATTTCTCCCCTGGAAGTTAAATTTGCCTCGGGGAGCCATGCAGACGTGGAGTCTGGTTTCCACCTGCGTGTGTCTCGGGGTGGTGGTGAGATGGGGGGTCTCCTTCAACTCTTATTCGGGTAAGAACGTCGGCAGCGTAGCGGCACCATTCACAAAAAAACAAACAAAAACTGGTTGGCTTCGCTGTCGCTGCTTGGAAAGCTTTTACAATCGAGAGAAGACTGTGCAATGCTGAGTGATATCGTCGGTAACACCGAGTCACATATATTTAAGCAGTTAACATTGTGTCTATAACGAGTCTGATTGCT
Organism: Dactylopterus volitans; assembly: GCA_901007715.1. Taxonomy (NCBI): domain Eukaryota; kingdom Metazoa; phylum Chordata; class Actinopteri; order Syngnathiformes; family Dactylopteridae; genus Dactylopterus; species Dactylopterus volitans. The sequence goes on from CAAKHG010003749.1 coordinate 2,744, forward strand.
TTTTTCTTCAGGCGCGGGAAAGCCACCCATGTTTGGAGACTATGAAGCTCAAAGACACTGGCAGGAAGTAACATATAACCTGCCGCTGCAGGACTGGTCAGTCTGAGGCGTCTTATGTTTGTTCGTTTGAGTCAAATGCGGATTCTAGACATATTAAAAGAGTTTGATAGGTCTTTTGGAGGGGAAGCGGCAATGTAAAGTTGTGACTGGACGGAAGGATAAAAGCTTCCAGTGACGCAGCCTGTGGAAGAGACGGGAAGCTGGAACATTACGGCATCAGCGGCTTTGATGCCTCTATTTATCCCCATAAAAAAAGACATGCAATGAAACATGCATGAAAACTATGAATTCCAGTATGTATCAAATACTGCATCCGCAGAACAACCAGTATGGTCGTGATGTCACCGAGAAATTAAAAAAAACAAAAGTCCAGTCCATGTGAGGTGCGCCTCCAAACATCTGGGTATGAGGTGTTTGCTAAAGTTGCGTCATAGATGAGGATGAGCTACTGTACATGCGAGTATGGTCACAACTTTGGACATCGTCATCCTCCCCCCAGCCACCTCCTCCGGGATATCAAGACACCCTCCTTCCATTTACACTATTCTTATACTTACTATTCTTCAGCTGCCATTGTTATTGTTGTATTGTGTCATTTTATGGAGATAGAAGTTAGCTCTGCCTGTAATCCTGCATATTTACGTGTATATGTTCATTAGTAGGCACTGTCCCTTCTTATAAACAAATAAACTAACACTTATAACGAACCATTGCGTTCGCACAACCTGGAAATTATGGCTACTAGTAAATGGCTGTTAACAATTAACAAAGCCATTAGTTAGCATACTTTACAAAAGATGGTTTATTGTAAAGTAGTATGGGTGCAACATACAGGCAGCCAGATCTAAATAATACTACGACCAGGTTCTCAGTCTGAGGCTGCAGTAGTTTTCATCAGAATAATGCATGCGTTCTCTGTGCAGCCTCTGCATGTATTACTATCATTTCCAGTTCCTGTATTCAATTAATGTGCTCGTTGTCACGCACGCTTTCAGTTATTTCTTGTGCAGTTTTAAGAGTAAATTTTTATAACACTTACATTCCTCCAGGTACTTCAACACCACCGACAATGACTTGAACTACTGGGGTCTTGACTACCCTCCTCTGACTGCCTATCACAGCCTGATCTGTGCTCACATGTAAGTATGCTTTTATTTATTCTGTTGTGGTAGACGTATATATTTCTAAAATGTGATAATTAAAGATAAATAAGATGCCAGTGCTCTACGTTTCCAGGTCCCGGTAGAGTTTTTATGTTGTCATGTTGGTGTTTTATCTGCTTTTGTATTCAGTCCTCTTGACATGAGTGCACTTATGTCAAAATCAGGTTACCTCTCCTGTATTTTAGTCTCATTTTAGCACAATCAAACATTACATTTATATAAGCCTCTTTTATAACCCCCTCTGCAGAGCCAAGAGGATAAACCCTGAATGGGTGGATCTCCACAAATCCAGAGGTTATGAAAGTCCAGCACACAAGATATTCATGAGAGCTACAGGTACAGTAATCGTGAGATACCTGAGCTGAAATCCACATCATCTCTGTTGCATAACCCTTTTGAATAATGTTCATTTAAATGCTTAGTTTGCTGAGTGCACTATTGTGTACTGGTGGTTTTGAAGACCTTACACCCGCTATGATTCCAAATGACTTGAATGGAGTGGGTGGATAGTAACAAGCACTGATGATACTGTAACAGTTTGTAACACTGTAACTTTTGTAGACACAAATACATAAAGCAGTACGACGACTTATGTTAAACCTAACCAGATGCCAGATGATCATGCTCTTTTTTTTTTCCTGTCTTAGTCCTTGTAGCGGACTTACTGATATACGTCCCTGCTGTGGTTTTCTATTGTTTTTGCCTGAGTGATGGATCCTCAAAGAAAAAGGTAGAGGGATATTTTTTAATATATGCCAACATTTGTCAAAACTCTTATGGATGAATGAATTAACTAGATACAAGAACAAGATACATTTAATTATAATTTATTTTTTTAGACCCAGCCAGTGATATCTTTTCACTGCCTTTCCTCCTCCCTTTCTCAACCCCACTGATCAAGGCAAATGGCCGCCTACTTTGAGTCTGATTCTGCTGTTTCTTCTATTAAAAGGAGTCCCCCCCCCCCCTTACCACCAAGTGCTTGCTAAAGGGAAAACAGCTGGGCCTCTCCATTAACTGTAAAAGGCTTTGACTAGACCGCCTCTATGAAACACGCCCTAAGATAACTTGTGTTATGATATGGCACTTTATAAATAAAGTGGAACTGAACAGAGTCGTAGTCAGTTGACCAGACTTTTGACACTTACCTTTTGATGCGTGAAACGTGCTCGTAGCCGTCAGCGGACGGTGGTTTTCATGCGCTTCCGTTTCTCTTCCATCCTTTGTTCCAGGTTTCCACTCTGCTCTGCCTCTTACTTTATCCGGGGCTGATTCTTATTGACCACGGACATTTCCAGTATCCTTTATGTACAAATCGATTTGTTACATTAATTAATTGTGATGCCATTATTGTGATTTGCATTGAAGACATCCTGCAGAGTTCCAATGTTCGGTGTTGCAGCGAATGACTTGGACAATGACAGTAGCCATCACACATAATTTTAGTGTAGTACTGACTATAATCTCATAAAACAGTATTGCAAGCGTTTGGATCATTTGATGGAATTTAAAATCTCTAACTTTGTTATTCTATTAAATTATGTAACAGTAAATGGATATTTTGAATGGAGTTATTGAAATGAAAATCGAATCTCCAACGTTCACTTGGAGAAACATTGTTTTTCATGTAAATTATTAGTGATGTAATGGACATGATCACTAGCTGACGCAGTAATCTGATTTCATTTGCGTGGTATCTGGACATTCTATCTTTATCGTGGACAGAAACTTAAAAAAAAAAAAAAAAAAAATCTACCGTTTGCTTCTTTGCACAAGTCGTTTCATGATTTGACCACAACAACATCGGTGATGAACTGACTCCGGATCAGCCGCTTTCCCTCACAGACTCAAACTCGACCTTTTCCCACTATTGATCTTAACCGTATCAGGTACAACGCAGTGAGCTTGGGCTTTGCCTTGTGGGGCGTTGTGGCTCTGGGCCTGGGCTGGGACGCGCTGGGCTCCATGGCCTTCTCCCTGGCTCTTAACTACAAACAGATGGAACTTTATCATGCCCTGCCCTTCTTCTGCTACCTCCTGGGGAAATGTGTCAAGCTGGGCCTGATGGGGCGAGGGTGAGTCTTTTTTGGTTGACTATTTGTCTTTTCTTAATGTCTTTGTTGCGTCTACACTAAACACTTATTTCCTTCACATTTTGGGGAACCCGCCTGAAGCAATATGTTATCTAGAGCCGTTGATCTCACCCTGCTCGTGCTTCCTACAGCCCTATCAGATCTGCTCCGGCGCCCTGCATCACACACCCTTCGGATATGATGGTTTCATGGAGCTGTGTGATATTATCTATTCACAGTGGATGTGTAGCGTAGATTGGATCCGTACAAGACATGCTATCTTGGAATTGCTGATGTTTATATCAGTTAACTTTAATATTTGTATCATTTGAGTGGCACAACCTGGACTTAACAACTATTTAAAAAGTGTAATAGATTTTGGAGGCTTTCCGTTTACCGCAGCTAGTTCTCATGCAACCTCACACGGATTTCATGTCATGTCTCCTAAACCCAAATATACAGCTTTATACAACTTATGTTTCTTTTTTTTTAAATTTTTATAATGATCGGAGCTACGTCACAATGTTTCCAAGGTAACTGACCTCCTGTGGTCCCAGAACCAGTTGTTGCAATTATCCCCGATCAAGAGCCACATGTTGCCAACAGGATTCCGTCTCAGTTTGTAGGTCTCCGAAATCGTGAGCAACCATCGACGCCATAGACGCTCTCTCAAACCACATCACATTCAATTGACAAAACATTAGATTTAGCACTCATAAACCAAATCGATTTCATCGTATAAAAGTGAAAACAATAACACAAAGATGGCGGATCAGACCACAGGATTTTTACATTTGTCTTGCCTTTTGAAAGAAACGGTAGTTGAAAACAGTCTTTTGGTGTCCAGCTAGAAAACACGACTGTGGAGGATTTGTTTATGTCTATGAAATCTTTTTTTTTTTTTTGTCATTCTGTCAACAGAATGCTCAAAGTAGATATGTAATGCCAGTGTGTAAGAGAGCACTGTTCTCTAGAGTGCCACAGAATGACTGAGGTAATCAGATTGGATGCCGTTACTAGTGTGTCTAGTGTCTGTTTATCTAGTAACAATGTACCAAGGGCATTTAGTAGCAAATGGAAAGCTGGATTAGAAGGGCCGGTGGGAAGATATGTCCAGATGACACTCTCTCCATGCCCAAACTCCTCAGCTATGCCTGTGTGTGCAACTTAACCAACAGCTTGACAGTTACAGCTGACAAGATAGCCTGACCTGCACTGAGCACGCTCAGCTGATGCATTGCTTTCACCGCATTCCACAACGGAGGGGTCAAACTCCAAATTTAGGACTTGCACATACTAATTGAGTAATAGCAGTGACTGTATTTTTTAATTACTGTCGGGTTTTGTAGAAATATTTATAGAAAATTGCAGTTCCCGAAAAAAAGGGCAAAATAATGTAAAAAAAAAAATTACTATAGTGCAGACTTTTTTCATGTTTTCTTTAATGGTACGTCTCAAGAGTTAAAGTGTGTGTGTGTGTGTGCGTGTGTGTGACCTACCTAATACAGGCTGATCCTGTTGGTGAGAATTGCTGCAACAGTGTTGGTGACCTTTGCCCTCTGCTGGCTGCCCTTCCTGTCTGACCCCGGCCAGGCCTCGCAGGTGGTCAGGAGGATCTTTCCCGTGGCCCGCGGTCTGTTTGAGGTACGGCCTTTTTTTCTCCAGCAAATACTCAGCCTATAGACCACATCTGAGAAGCCCAGTCTTCCCTTGAGACCTTCTCTCATCAAAACAACATCTGTACTCTCGTCTAAGAATAGCAGCTTGCTGCTGCAAATTTAAACATTTCAACTAAAGAACATTTATGAAGGGAATATTATGAACAAATAAGAGAGGCCTGCTGCTGATGAGAGGAGCCATACAGAGACTGGAGGGTCACATGTATACGTCCTGTGACAGTTGCCATTGAAGTCTTTCCCTTTAGGTGGTGCAGATGCAAACACTTCTCACTACCCCTTCTGGTGGTATGAATAAAGATGTGTGTGTAAGGGATATTTTTTGACAAAGTTATGATTAATTTTGTCTGCATTTATTAAAAAAAAACATGTGCATAAAAATGTCAGGGATGCAGCCTAAATTGGTTTTTGATGCCCAGGATAGAAAGTGATGCCTTTGTGATGTTGCTGGCCAACAGAGATGCTGTTATGTTTCTGTGTCCTAAAGCCTGGTACTATCATGGGTATGAATAACTTGAAATGTTTGTGACATTGGTTTGCAGCTTCTCCTCAGGCATTTGCAGATAAAATGATCTTAGAAGTCAAGATTGTCATCTCCTGATATAATCTCAACTCAAGTACTTATTCCCTCAACGTTGCTGAAATTTGAACAAGTGTCAGACCGGCTTAAAACGCCCCATTAAAGTTAAATCATGAATAAGACGTAGTTTTAATGCATTAGCATGCTGTGAGACACATGAGGAATCACTGTAAATAGCAACGACGTTTCAGATTAACAAACTCTTTGACACTAAACTCGAGGATTTGTTGCAGACGAAATTATTGGTGGGATTTTTTTTTTCTTTTTGTTTACGCCTTACTGCGCGGGACGAGTCATGACCAATTGTTTCCTAGGCAGTGACATATTTTCCCCCCCCCTGAGATGTTTAAATCCTAATTTCATGGGATTTGAAAAAGAAAATTATAGTAATATGCTTTCATGCTTTTATGAATGTCAGGCCCAACCTGACTTTCCTCGTGCCCTCGCTACTGTTCCACAATCTCAGCATGGGAAACACCCTTCCATCCTTCAGCGCGTGGCCAGGCGGGGATGGATGTGCTGCAGGATCAGAGAAAACAGAGGAATAAAATCTTGAAAAGGTCAGGAGATTGGTTGCACTCGATCTCCGGGAGGTGCGAGGGTTTGAAGCGTCGGAGGATACAGATAAATCGGACTAAATTATGACCTCAGCGTTTTCAGCACTGCTGAGCGCGGCCGTGTTGCGGCCGTCTGAGCTGATGATGTACCAGCTCGGCGCCGTAGGCGAGCCGGAGCACATCCAGCAACTGCCGCCGCACTTTGCCAAATCAGATGCTTATGTGCATGTTTGACTGTTATAGGAGCTTGTGCACACATCCGAACATCGAGGCCAGTCATCGCCTGAAGAGAGAAAGGCACAAGCTGGAATATGATATTAATTAAAAGGAAAGGGGGTGGCCAACGGTTGTAAAGAGCATCACAGCAGCCGGCGGTGTTGAAAGCTGTCATTGAGGTGACAGAGTCAAAGTAACTGTGTGTTTTGTGCCTGCATGTGTGACGGACAGCTCAGAGGCCAAGGTTTCGCAGCTCTCGTTTCTGAAACCCTGCCTCCAAGGTGGCACCCACCACAAGGTGTCATGGATGTGAGAAGTAATTGAAAATTCTAACCGGGCAGCGGATGGCGGCGCGCACTGTAGCGGGATTTGTCCGACGAAATGATGCAAACATAATACACAGGGTGTGAGAGACACTATACTCCCCTGTGACGGCAGCAAGAGAGGCTGCCGGGGCAAGTTGTCCTGAACTAATTGTGAAATTGCGCATGTAAGCATAAGCTTTGGACAAGGGGACAGGGGTGGGACGGGGGGGGGGGCGGGGGGGAGGAAGAGGGCTGGCGACTGGTGCTGGTGGCGGCTTCTGGGAGGGAGCTGTTGTAAGTTTACCCACCGAGCTGCATTCTGGCGTCTCAGGTTGCTGCCTGCTCACAAAAAATGGCACCAAATGCTTCTCCCTGTGAAATTCCATGCTAGCTTAAAGGTGCGGGAGCCACACTGATCTCAGCCACTCGTTTACGTGCTGCTCTCGGGGCCACGTCCAGAAACGTACCCGTAGTGGTTTTTTTGGGGGGTGTGTGTGAGCGGCTGAGGAAGCCTGGGGGGGGGGGATGCGGCTGAGACAACAAGACTGAACAGCCCGGTGCTGACTTGGCTGCCATTAAGATCCACTCAGCTGTGCCGCGAGCAGCTGTAGCGTGGAAGCGGGAGAAGACGGCAGAAATATGCTTTCTAGTCGGGGCCCCCGCACCGAAACCATCCGCAGAGGAGCGACGTGGCTGAGTCGCGCGGTCTGAGTACTGTGCGATATCGAGGCCTCACAGCGGCGGCTTGGGCCACAATATCATCTGATCCCCGCGCAACTGCTTAAGCGCTTAAATGGGCCAAACCGCACGCGCCCTCCTCATCTCTTACCGACCGCGGGTGCTCTTAGGCGCGCGTTTAAGTTTTAACATGTCACCCATATCATTAGCAACCCTTCAAATTGATTTCCTGGCTTATTCAGAAAAAAAATGGAGCATGATTTGGTAACATGAGTAACATTTGAAAAATGTTTCGATCTGTTAGGGGTCTAAAAAAAAAATGTCAATTTGAGCTTTTTTGATGGGGTTTGCTCACTTCATGGGGACACATCGAAAGCAAATTAAGAATAGTAAATATTAATAGTAGTAATAAAAAAAAATACTCGCCTACTTTCTTTTGTCTTCAGAATGGAGTTGAATTTGCATTAAGGCACATATCAAGCAACTCGTCCAATGGCCACCAAGCACAAGGCCAGTTCATAAACAGATATTGAATGACAGTATAGTTATAGGAAGTTGTAAGAACAATAAAATGGGTGCTGCTGAACACTTAGTGGCAAAGACAAGGTTTTTGCTTGAGTAAAAATTGCAAAAATTAATGTTGATTGGCACATTTAATGGTGATAGGATAATAACACCATCAGCATTTACAATGGTTGCCTATAAGCCTGACTTTATTATGCAGGCTGGTGGCAGGAAAATTCAATTATCTGCATGTTCCTGAATGCAAGGCTCATGCTACTGGCGGCTGCCGCGAGCAGCCAGAAAACCCAAACCATGACCAACGTGAATAAAGGCAAAGTGTTACTGAAAGGGGTTTTCCCGTATTTTCTCCTGGCATACTTTTAAGTGTTGCATTTGTTCGACAGGATAAGGTGGCCAACGCTTGGTGCAGCCTAAACATCCTGATAAAGATCAGGTCCATCCTGTCCGGTGACTCCCAGATCTACTTCAGGTAATCCCGCGATATTGTCCAACAAGCTCTCCCAACGACTTGCTTTGTTCTCTTGTCTTTGCTGTGATATTCTGTCTCTTGTCTTGATGCATTTCATCTCAAAAGAAAGAAAAGTTTGGCCAACAGAACAAAGATTATGATCTGCGTGTGTGTCCAGAAACTTATATGAAGTCAGTTATTAAGTTAATGATACGAGAGGCAGAATTTCTGTAAGTGGACAGAGAGGCAAATGAGAAGATCTGAAGAAGCATGGATCACTCGCCTGGTGACACTTGACTTCACAGTCTCAGACCACGACCCCACAGCGTCGCCCGGGAAGGTTTTGCATAAGTAATTGTGACCGAAAGACCTGTATGATCACTGTGAGGAAAAAGTCAGTGCACCCAGTTGTGTCATGGCCGACCCTGCTTAAATAACCCAGCGCGCTAAATTTAGGAGTCTTATGTTCGCAGCATGGACACGTTTCTGCCAGACTGCTAAGTCCACGGATCAACTTGGACTTCTTTGACTGTAGTGCATTTCAAACAAATGAAAAACACTCTGTCTTTCTGGCAGAGGGAGCGGGTGGCTAAATGCTCTGGTGTGGGTATACTGTGTACATAGAATGAATCAGCTGTGAAAAGTGATCCATGTCCTTCCGGACCGCAAAACCCTTCCCTACACACAACACATGCGTAACACACTTGCTTCTGTACACGCTAACCACTCACTTGCTGTGCCACTGCGGCTGGAGTCCGTCCGCCTCTCGTCCCGACGAACTCCGCGCTCACACAGCTACTCTCTGTTACGCGCAATTCATAGCGCGAAGAACGCTGCTGCTGCTGCTGCTCTCGGACCTCGAACCTCGCTGCCTCTTAACGCGTTCATACACGTTCACAGCGACACATAGTCACCCTCTTCCGGTGCCTTCACCCCCCGGCAGGTGACAATTGACGGGTTAAACTAATGCCCGGAAGGGGCCAGTATTTGGTCATTTCTCACATAGCTGGTGTCTTAGCTGCAAAGCGGGTGTGTGTGTGTGTGTGTGTGTGTGTGTGTGTGTGTGTGTGTGTGTGTGACGCGTGATGGATTTGTTTGTGTGCGTCATTCTGATCAAGCAGCAAGACTGCTTTTTTTTTAGTTATGTGAAAGATTATTTGCATATAAGTAATAATAATAACCCAACTACGTATATTGCTTTGCCTCCGTCTATGTATTGTTTTATGCAGCACTTCCGATAGGGTTTTGTTTTTTGCATAAGGATGAGTTTGATGCTTGTTTGCGTTTTGTTTATGTCAGTTTTGCCTGCACTCTCCTGGCAGTGCTGCCGTCCTCCATCCGACTCCTGACAAAGCCGACCTTCTGGCAGTTCAAACTGGCCCTGGTGAGTGTCACTGCGGCGCGGGTCTCAACGGCCTAACTGACTGATTTCACAACAATAGAGAGCCCAATGCACTGACCCTCCATTTAGCAATTACTGTCATGTAGTCACAATAAAGTGGATATATTTATGCCTGTTTGTCTACTTTTTTCCCTTCATTGTTCTTTTGTTTTAAACTAAAAAAATCTGTTATTTTCAGGTAAATTCATCTCTGGCATTTTTCCTCTTCTCCTATCAAGTCCATGAGAAGTCCATCCTTTTGGCTGCCTTGTAAGTACAGAGAAGACGTCGTTACTTCTGGGAGTTTTGTCCCACTTGTTGATCAGACTTGTCCACGCGCAGCGATGGTGGCCGGCACAATTTGTACTTCCCACGTCCCGTCGTATCTCGGGAGCTCAGGTGTTTGGTTTCTTCTCAAAAAGGATCGATTCCCCCCCGTTTCCCCATTTCACCTCTTCCTCCTGCGGATTGCTAATGATTTGAATACATTAGCACTTTGTAAAAGAAAAAAAAAAAAGTGACGTCATCCTCCCGCTGTAGCCCCACAGCTGCGGAGTAACAATCTATTTAAGCAGACTGCTAAATGAGGGGTTATTCACCTCTGTCATCGTACTCGGTGCCGCGCAGACACAAAAATAGCCCTGCCAGCTTCCATTGTTGCGAATATGCGCCGTGTATGTCGGCCGTCATATTTGCCAGAGTTAATGCAGTGCAGATAAGCACGGAGATGGGCGTGTGTGTGTGTGTGTGTGTGTGTGTATGTTTCAGGATCATTGGATCGCTGTCTCCGGATGAGTTGGGTCTGTTTCGGGA
>CAAKHG010003749.1:22492-35345 GCA_901007715.1 Dactylopterus volitans
ACAACCCCCCCCCCTCCCCCCCCCTTTAATTGCAAGCGTGTGTTCAATCAGAAAGCATAAAACTCCCAGCGGGTAGGTGGCATCTGTCCGCGAGGCCTCCCAGGATTGATGTGCCAGCGCCGCGGCGCCGCCCGGGCCGGCGGCCCGCGACCTGCGACACGCCGCCATCGCTTTTATGACATCTTAAGGAATCTTCTTTTTAATACAGCCCATTACTGCTGACATACAAATCTTTCCCCGGCGTCGCCCTATCTATAGCCTGATCAATTTTTACATTGCTGAGCTGTCCCCTTTCCCCTCATTTTGTCATTTCAAAATTCATGTTATACAGAATCTCCTTATGGGAAAAACTGCAATAAAACATACGTTGCCACGCTGAGGCTGCGCGCCCGTCAGTGCTCGGCCATGACTAAAAAGCTTCAAGGAAAATAAAAAAAATCTGTTTCTGCTGTAAGCAGATCTGTTTAAATGTTATTTATTTTTATGTGCCTAAGAAAATATATTGTGAAGTGCAGCATTGATTTAGAACATAACCATGTCTGGATACGAGTTGGAGGGGCTGAATTTATGAATCCTTTGCACAACTCCTTTAATTGAATTTTCCAAATCTCTCACCACACACAAATAATCAATACCTACTGCTGTGAGGAACTTGCTTCAGAATTATTAGGGCCTTTCTTTTTCAATTTTGTAGTCATCAGCACATACAGGCGCAGCGGGTATTTGTAATGCCGAGACTACACCCCGAGGATTTATGGTCGCCCCAAGCCTGATTGCTCACCAAAACTGACTTCTTTAGAACGCTTACTGAAACTTTTGTTAACCTTAAAGGACGGCCGTAAGCACTTCTTATTGCTGCAACCTCGGTGTGAGGGAAAGCAGTTTAAAGCACCGCCGCATGAGGCTGAAAGGGGGGTGACAAGGCAAGGAAAAAAAAAAAAAGGGGGGGGGATCAGGGAGCAAGAATTGAATGGGACCGAGTGATGAGGGGGAAAGTGCGAGTGTCCTCGTGGACCCTGCCCTGTAAGGCTGGAGGTGCCGGAGGTTTGAATTGGCACTTACGAGTCTGAATATGCACAAAAAAATGGCTCTTCCTGATTTTTAATGGCTGCTATGAGAATTTGCGCAAGACGTCCTGTATTTGCGGTGAAAATACGCCCATTCATTAACATTAAAAAAAACAAAACAAAAAAAACAACAACCAAAACTCAATTTACTACAATTTTTTTTTTTGTGAACATCATTCGCGCCCACGTCTACCTAGAATACTGCGACCTCCAGTAAACGTCGTGTCAGGTTTGTTCTTGTCATAAAGAGTTACGGCTTGATTATCACGTTGCTGCGTGAAAACACCCCGAGATGCCTGAGCGCGTTGCTGCAGACGTGTCAGGAGGCCACGGCGGGCAGAACCGGGCCCTCGCTCTCCACCCAGTCCCCACTGCTAAGCGCATTAGCTAATGACCATTCATTGCGAGTTGGATGTCCTCCATCGGCTGACTTTCCCACTTCGGAAAAAAATTTGATTTGCGATTCTGCGTTGAACATTGGGTCTATGACGGTAAACGCTTAATTACAATGATCGACACATTGATCACCACTGTGCTCCTCAAAAGACTCTTTGACGGGCGAGAGAAATTTGCCAAATCCATGTTTGGGATTAATCCCAAGTACTAACAGACGTGACACTTAACACACTGCTGTCTCCTATCATTTTTTTTTTTTTCATAATGTTGCTCATGATATATAAATTCTACTGCGAGCCAGTTTATTTCGCTCCTCTCCCTGTATCGAGCACATGGACACTAAGCCTAAAGGCCGTAGCAGCGGATCTAAACAAACATTTTACACCAGAGTCGGATCATGCTTCATGATATCATCTACATCAACTGTCTGGATTTCAGGCTCCAAGCAGATAAAGGCCAAAACTCTTCAGCAGCTTTGAATAACAGTTTGTTTACTTAAAATGTGTGTCTCAGTGCACATAGAGGGCCAATTCTCTCCCACAGCTATCTGCCTTGACATTGTGAAGTCTGTTGTTCTAAGGAGGTTTATGCAAAACTGATAAATTTCACGGATCTACCATGTGACAAAAATGTGACATTCCTAGGTTGTGGATCCACAATGCATCATGTATGTTCGGCTCCCTTACTGGAACTAATTAAAATAATTTCTAACAACCTTATCGGAAAACAAGCTTGCCTCCTGACAATACCCCCTATTCATTTTCCACAAGTCACCATTGTATGATTGGATCACAAGAATTGCTTTGCTGCAGGCATAATATGTGCCTAAAATAATCAAATTAATTCTTTCCTCAGGAAATCTACTCATTGACTTGTTTGTGTAACCATAACAAAATGTTGTTTTTCTCCAAAGGTCGCAGGGAACGCGATTGTCTGGGCAGCCCAAACAAGCAGCCATTGATGTTGCTAATGTTAAATAGCAAGGGCGATGTAACGGGTAGCAAATCAAACGGCCAAGGAGTCGCAAATGGGGATGTCCTTGGGAATCAAATAGCCTTGTGACTACTTTTTTTTCTCCCTTTCCCTGTGCTCCTCCTAAAAATCAAGCACACAACTGGGACAAAATGGCTCCTATTTGCCCTTTTGAAGACCAGCAAGCAAAGACACAATCACAATCGCCGCCTTATCTGCAGTAAAATCTCCAAATAATGAAGCAGGGAAGTTATCAAACAGGCAAAAATCAATGCACCCTTTGAGAATGCGATGATGGTGTTCAGTTTCTGGTCTTATCTTGCATCTTACATGTGTGACGGGCTTAATCTTCAGTAAACGTTGTCGTCTCACTTATCAAACAGGCATAAAGCCTCAAATTTATCAATGCGATAAAATTCCAGCAGGGTTAGGCACTGTAGGTGTGTTTATTTTGATGGCGTGAAAGCATGACAGCACATGAATGTCTGCAGCTGTTGAGTTTATTCAATTTATTACCGGGAAAATTACCTCGGGTTTGGTCCTTGTGACCTTCATTTCTTTTCGAAGATGCCTGCACGGCGGACGCTGCAAAGACCCAAATGAATGGTTTCAATGTACAAATCAGTTTGCTGAAATCGACATACGCTTGTGTGGAAGAAAAAAATTGAAGCAGCTAATCTTATTCAGCCTTAATTTTGATCATACTTCTTGATACCTGTTCAACAGTTACATTTTCTGTGAGTACTTACTAAGCTCCTTGTGTGCCTTCAGCTCGGCCCTCAGGTCAGCAGAAGAGCCAGTGAAGAATCGTCCTTGTTCACTGCTGCCCCCTGCTGACTAATTAAATTACAGAAAGAATGAGCTCAGGGAAAGTGCAAAATCCCCAGAAACACAAGAAATAAGAGGAAGCATGGAAAGATGGAGGGCTAAATTGGACTTCAAAAAGCCGGAGCCCTTCAAATAGCCATTCTGAAAAGGAAACGCCATGTCAGACGCGAGTAGTCATTATGTAATAAAACCATCATCTCTGGCCGAGTATGATTTATAAAAGGGGGGTGTAATGGGACATTTCCGCCCCACTCAAATGATTTAAGACAAAAGAAAAAAAGTCACTCACAAATATTTCCTCTAGCTCTGTCCTTGCCCTCACGAATGCATCCAATGACTGTTCCAGTTTGGATCGCATGGAGTCCAGTCTGAAATAAGCGAAGGAGAGCGGGGTGAAATAATAATAATAATAATAATAAAAAAAACATTATTCCTAGTAGTAGTGGTATTCTTGTGGAATAAATGCCTCATTCCAACATTAGAAAAGATCTATTCAGAAATTCATACAGTTAACTAGATAACCACTACTTAAACCTTAAAAAAGATTAAAAACCAATAAGGAAAGACAGGTGATTCAAAGAGATCGTCAATAAAAAAGGCATGTTTACATGTTCAATCACATACAGTTAAGACAATTACACATTTATGTGATTATCTGAGTATTTTTACACTATGCCGATAATCAGATGCTTATGACAATTTTTATTTTAGATTGCACTTTATATTCTATTGGATTGGTGGTATATTTGTTTATATTTGTTTGCGCTCTGCCAATATAGTTTCCACTTTCCTCACTTATATACAGCTACATTTGCCAAAAATAAAACACAAGTGACCCGAATGTGACATAACTGAGGAAGCCCTATGAATGTACTGTATACGGAGCTCCTGTAATATATTAGTGACATCACTATAAAATTAAAATCTAATGCTTGTCTTGATGGATGGCTCAGACACCAAATATCTGCCTTGGCTAAGGAAATGGCTCTTGTCTTAAGTGACTCTTATACAACTATTTTTAGTGCTATGTAAATCACTGATAATTTGGCCAATGATGAATCTCTGTCATTCCATGTCTCCTGTCATTAAATTCTGATATGTCATTATGACCATCAGGAAAGTGTGGCAATTGAAATATGACAACTCATAAAAAGTGAGCTCTCTGTAACCCTTTAAATCTGTGCTTTGGCTTTATTATCAGATGAAAATGAAAAAAAAAACAAGTAGTAATTTAACATCACTGGTTCATGAAAAAACAGTCTCAGTAAAAAGAACGTTGTTAACTTTATTGATTCTCCTAATTTCATACTCACTTTTCCAACTCCGTCCGCGGGGCATCTTCTTTATGTGTGGCGACTTTGACTGTTGATTGAAGACCATGTCAAAATTAAAATTAAAAACAAACAAAAAAAAAAGAAAATATGCCCTTCACCTCAAACACAGCGGAGAGTTCAACTGCGACCTGTCACAAACTCGGGGATGGAACACATCCGTGCATTTCGGACAGTTTGCCATTTCTGATGCTTATTTACAATCAGTGAAATATGCTCAACTGTGGCATCAAATTAATCAGCGGGTGTTATGATGACCGAAAAAGGCTGCAATTTCGGTGACTTAATACCGCACAGAGGTTTTTGTGAAACTGCGGGCTATTTGACCTCGGATGATCTAGTCCTACCGGAGCTGCGCTGCTGCCCGCGCCATCGCCTCCACAAGCCGGGCAGGATTTGGAAGAATTCGGGGGGGTCTGCACATCAGGAGCCTGCATGTGCGGCATCCAGGCTCATGTGAGTGCTACCTGCACAGCTCCACGGCAGGACTGGAGCAGGGGAAACTGCTTTCTCAGCCAATATGGCACAAAATGAGAAAATTATTGCTTCAAGTGACTACATTTGCCATTAACACTGATTGGACATACAGTACAACTGGAAAGGGGTGGATTTTTCCCTTTAAACATAATAAAGTCTCCTTGTGGGCGTCATTTATGGCTCCCACATCTCAGTCATTCAGATATTACTGTACTACTTGTAGTGGCTTGAGTTAATAACAGTAAATTAATTGCATTTTTTGATTTTTTTTTGTGTGCCTCTTTTCGCTGGCATTGAAACAATGTAAAGAAATTGTCTTTAAACTTAGTTCCCATGAAAGCAAAAGGAGTTATGACAGTAAGCAGAGCCCGTTTTATTTTAGGACTGTGAATTTCTCCTTTCATGACGAAATCAAGAGCAGATCTGAACACCTGCATCTTTCTGTTGTTTTGTGGTCCGACAAGATGACAGTATAGGAGTCTTTTAAATCTTTGCGCAAAAGCGTATTAACTCTTCCAGTCATGCGTCAAAGTCACAATTTTTATGGACTCTTTTTGCTAGAGGTGTTGACATATTTTAAATTTTTGTTATGGGGGCTGTACTGGGTTATTCTGAGAGGTGTCCCTAATATTTTTGGTCATCCCATTCACACGCATTAGGGTGCCAAAGGCTCAGGGACACCTTTCAGCATATCCCAGTACAGTTCAGCAGCATCACAGATTACATTCCCAATAACACCAATTAAAATATGTCAACACCTCTGGCAAACAGATTCAGTCACAATTCAACTGCAGGGCTGGATTGTATTTTACAGTAAACATGTATTATGTTATGCCTGATCGGTGTACACTGTTCCTGGCTCAGTGACTTCACCATTTCCGTCACACAACACCCCGATTACAGACTCACTGTCATACACGTGTTGAAACTGATCTGCGTCCCCACAATGACTTCCTAAATTCTTTAATGCTATTTGTGCAAAGAGTTGAGCCCGTTTCTGTACAGAAAGAAAATACATCAGGATTTTTTTTTAAGTTTTATTTCAGCTTCTTTGTTTAGAACTGACTCATTTTCAACTCACCCGGTCGATGGCTTGTAGCAGCAGTCGGCGGCGGCTGGGTTCTGGCAGGAACTGGTATTCTGGAGACTGGATGCTAATCAGGGCAGAGAACATTGAGTATGACAGAAAACACGATTTGCCCACCCAAAGTCTACACATGAAATAATCCCTTTGCAAAGAAATTAGAACTCTGTGTCAGCATGTTATCACATGGATTGGTGTGCTTCGTTAATCCATCTCACCACATAGTCAGTAAAATGCGTCTGAGGATTGCTTTTTTCTTACTTACATGTTTGGTAGAATCCACGGCTCTTTTGGACCTGATAAACAAACAGGTTGTCCTCATTTAATCAACTGCTTAATTTTTTTAAAATAAAACCGAAGCCCTTCAAGCAATGTTTAACATTTCAAGTGAGGAAATTCAAAACACAGCGACGGAGGCACAACAAACACGAATGTAGACATATACAGTACGAACGGTTACCTTGCTTCCACATTAAACACGTTTTATTTGAAGTAAATCGTTTAGGAAACAAAGTTTCAGCACTTACGGCATTTTTTTGTGTCGGTTTAACGCGTTCCACCTTGCTAGAAGTTTGTCAAATTTAGAAACTGGCGCCTTTTCTGGTCCCACCGTAATATAGTCCGTGTGCGTACAGTTAGCTGTGAATATCTTCGGTTCCGCCCCTGATGTGTAAAACAGTCTAAATAGACATAACAATGAGTAAATGATAAATCTATTTACAGGAGTAAAAGCTAAATTAAAACTGTCGATAAAAATAGCCTGTTTTACTGGTAAAAAAAAAAAAAGTAGACGCCTACTGCTGTGAACTCTTTTACCAACGACGCCTGTTTCTTCCGTGTCGTTTTCGGATGAACACCGGTGAGTTTTGTTTACATGGTAACGAGCGGACGCAGAGGCGTCACTGGGGTTACGTTAAACGTCGGTTCTTATACCTGTTTTCGGACTCCTGTCACGAACGTGTGATGAAAAGGGACAAATAGCGTCGCTGTCACGCGGTTAGCTGCCGTCGGCGGCTGCCGCCCGGGTTCCGGGCTACGGGGGGGGAAGCTAAGCTAACGCGAATAAACCAGAATAACGTCGCCTGGGATGTCTCTTCAAGAGACCCCCCGAGCTGCCGACGAGGAGGAGGCGTTCTACCTGCAGTGCAGAGCCGCGTATCTCTCCGTGTTCCGCTCCAGTCTCACGAACGTCGCCTCGAAGCGGCAGCTGTGCCACGGTGAGTCTGCTCGTTAATAGCACTGAATGGATCAACCGGCGGACGGGCTGTGTGCTGCGTTTGCCAGTTTGAATGAAACGTCCTTAAAGTCAGCTCAGGGGGTGATGATGTCATCTCATATGAAAGACTAAAGGCAGCAGCAGCAGCCCCCAGGTGCATGAAGATAATATTTGGATGTGTTAATTGTAACAACTGAAAGCTCATCAGTGGCGCCGTGTGCAACTCAGTGTGCTTGCTCATTCATTAGTGAACCATTCAGCAAAAGATGTAATCTGATGCTCTCATGTGCATCTTGGAGAAATGCCAACTTTGATGTTCAGAAAATATGCTGGAACCGTTTAGGATAACGGCATGCATTCTAAGTGGGGATGCTGGAAGAATGTTATTGTGCAGCTTTCGCATCAAATCTGCCGCTGGAGTTCTAATGTGGTGATAGTTTTCCAGCCTCAAAGCTGTCAGGGGGGCTTAAAAGCAAAGAGGAGCATCCTGAGGACCGAGGCGTTGTACGAATCGGTGGTGCGCATGCTACATTCTGCACTTTGTAGAGGTTTTTAAATTTTGCATTAACACGCACACATTTAAAGAAATTATTTGAGAAAGGATAAGGGATAGAAAAGCAAAGAGTCGCTGGTGTTCACCTGCCTTTTGCTCGGTTTCCCTTTTTGTCTCAGTTCTCCAGCAGGCTGGTTTGGATCCATCTCAGGCCACGCTGGAGAAATACTGGAGCGCAAGAACGTCCAAACTGACCTTCGATGACTTCTGTGAGATTCTCAAGCGCGAGAAGAAAACCGAGGAAACGGAGCTGATGAGGGTTTTCAAGAAGATGGACGTGAGCAACGAGGGCTTCATTTCTCACAGTAAACTGGAGAAAGTCCTTACAACTGTGAGTGAATTACGGCATTTTGCGTCGGGCAGAATTGCAACCCACGAGCTGCCACTTGATTTAACTTGCTGATGTCTGACGGTTCTCACGTGTAAGCAGGATTTTTTTGGTTTCATAAATGTTCATTTTGAAGGAGCCAACTGTTGTTTCCCAGTCAGCCAGCTGAAGTGCCTCAGACCTTTTGTCTGAATTTTCTCCAGTCACTGGCTCATTTATTTATAACAGCTGAAACGATGGATGCTGTTTGTGATGGCGTCACACTGAATTTCACAGGGAGGAGAGAAAATGACCGCCGAGGAGGCGAATGCTATTTTCCAGTTAGCCGACATCAACAAGGACGGCAAATTTGACTACGCGGAGGTACGTTTTTTTGTTTGTTCCCAGCGTGCACGACTCATCGCTCAGATCCGTGTGTGAACGGAAAAAGTGTAAAACACATTTGTTCATCGGTAATTCAAACTCTCTATTGTTCAACCAAAGATGCTACAGACTACTTGTCGCAGCGAGTGACACAAAGCAAAGCACAAAACCAAAATAGCTTTCATTTGGTCTCATGTGTTTTGGAAAAAAATGTGATTTATTGGTAATGTGATGCATAATGTGATACGTCACAGTTCTGCAAAGCCGAGCTGTATTTTAGGCCTCTCACGACTTGCCTCCAAACTGTCGTCTCTCATCTGTCACCTGCTTGCCTCCATTTAAGTGAAAGGCTGTTCTGGCAAACCTTAAAACCGAGCTCATGCCCCTTCCCGCTGCTTTTTTTTTTTCCTCCTTTTCCCATGTCAGTTCTGCAGATTGCTGGTGTCCACGGCGGAGCAGTGTCGGGGGGCAGCCCTGGAGAGGCTCGAGGCCGACATCAAGCTGAAGAGACAGAACTTTGGCAGCCAGTCGTGCGGCTCTCCGAAACTCCCCATCTCGTCGGCAGCGGCTCACCCGCAGCCTCCGGACGCGGCGGCGCCCCGCGCAAGCTCAGACGCCGCACTCAAGAAAGGTACAACGCCGCTGAGCTTTGCAATCCAGAGTCGAAAGAACGCTTTCAACAAAAACCTGCTTGTGTGGAGCTAATAAAAGCCCCAAAGTTACAGCCTTCAGTCGCCATTCACTAGATAAATTTCACCATCCCGTTTATTTTTTTTTTTTTTTTTTTTTCCCCTTTCCATGCACACCCACACGTGTTGATTGCACCGATACACCTCGACAATTAGTTTTGATGAATTTAATGGCTCCGGTATTGATCAATTTTTCACTCCCCGGTGACAAATCACCTCATTAGGACAGCCCATACATCATAATAGCCACGCAATTACAGCAGCTTGTTTGGAGGGAGGAGACTGTAAAGAGCCGCGATTTAACGAGTCATTTCTGCCGTTAACGGATCGACAAAAAACTCCATACGCCGATGAAAAATGCCGGCGCCGGAGAGAAGGGGGGAGCTTTTGCCAAAAAAAGATTTGCTTTTCATAGCTTGGACAAACAAGAGCCAGAGAACCAAGCCAGGCTTCGGCCTCCAGCCACCTCACACGACCAATCAGCAGAGGCCTCGCTTCCATAAAATTCCGTGCCTTTTAGGCAGTTTGACTCTGAACTTTGAGGGGAGGAAGAGAAGACGAGCGTTTCTGGATGAGCGAGCCGGGGACGGACCCGCCGCTGGAAGATAGATGGGGTTGATTTAAGTGGTCAGTCTATGTTCATGTTATTGATTCGGAGGATTCCACCGCTTCTCACTGGGGAGACGATGAGGGATTTGACGGCGGCGGAGAGGAGGGCCCCCGTCGAGCGCCGCTGCAAAAACAAATGAGCTCCCGGATAGTAGTCGGGATTATCACATTATGGCGCCTCTCCCATGTATTGATTTATACCTGTTACATTTTAATAAGGAGCTGACATGAGGGGCTACGTGATTGCACATGTTGAATGGGTTATATCTTAAGAGCTCAAAAAGCAGTTTTTGCCTGCTCACGTGGACGCACATTTGTCAGCATAAAAACGCATCTGACAACCAGAAATATAATGTAACTGTGCGGGACGCTGGCCCCCCGTTTGCCCCGTTTTCTGCATGATACGAAATAATTGATTAGATGCAGATTAATAATGAATGAGGTTCCATGAGTGTAATATTCATTGATTGGGTGAATAGCTGTCACTGTGTTTCTGTAATAATTGGTTGATTAAATTTGAATCCACTGGTGCTGGGGGTGGAGGGGGGGGGGGGGGGGGGGGGGCTAATTCAATACAAACCCTCATTGGAGCTTTTGTTGGGCCACGTCTCAGTGCATCTTTGTCCACATCCACACAGTCGCTACTCTTTGGCCCTCTAGATTAAAATACTGTCATCAATACAAAATAGATCCATGAAAAACACAGCGGGTCTATTTATTTCTCCAGATCGGCAATTTGCCCGTAATCCTATCACATCCATTTGCATCTTGATTTCCCAGGTTTGGAAACAATCCGACCACTCATTAGTTAATTGATATTTTCTCACTTCAATTAATTTTCAAGGCGGGCATGCTGTTATGCCACTCGCAATTTACAATGGCGCCATAATTAATTAGAAAGGTGGCTGGACCCGAGCTCACGCTTTCCCGGGATCCCAATACAAAGTAGCCGCTCTCTGAGAAGACGCGTCGCCGCGTCAGCCATGTTTAAGTGTTTTTACGCTTATCATTTTAATGTTTGCGCGAGGTGGTCTCTTGCAATGAGTGTTTTTCGTGTGTGTGTGTGTGTGTGTGTGTGTTTCAGATAGCCGATCATCCTCCCGCCCCTCCTCCGCTCGCAGCCGGCGGTCGTCCCTCTCAAACTCCATCACGATGACCCCCAGCGGCACCAAGACCTGCAAAATACCAGAGCCGTCAGATTTACAGGTAACCGCCTCCTGCAGATGAACGTTGTCATTTTCACGATCGATTGGTCTTTCAGTTATTTTTTTCCAATCAAGCAATCGGGTTCTCCGACCTAAAGTGACCTCTTGAAATGGCTTGTTTTGACTCAAAGATAGTGAATTCACTGAGATCAAATCATTAATTGTGATTGCATATTATGTTTAGTAATAAAAAAAAAACAAAACAATAACGCAAACACTTAATGCAAAACTAGAACCATATAAAAATTTAGCACCTTTTTCTTGCTCAAACAACTAGACCATTGAATTAAGTGTCAAAACTGTCGCACAATCGAAACAACCTGTGTGTTTTAGAACGTGAGTACGGATCCACGACCCCCCACCTCACACCCCTAGCCCCCACCCCCACTCCCGCCACCCCGAGCTCCCCCGCTCCCCGAGTGTCGCCGGCTTCCAGTGTATCTGATGGGCAATTTTCAGCGCCGGGTGGATAGATATACGCCGTATTGATCCCACACTCTTTGTTTTCCCTGTTTTTGGTTTAACCTGGGCTGGTTTGCTTTACAGCAACACAGACAAAAAAAAAAAAAGAGCGTATAGATAAATAGAAATAAC
Organism: Dactylopterus volitans; assembly: GCA_901007715.1. Taxonomy (NCBI): domain Eukaryota; kingdom Metazoa; phylum Chordata; class Actinopteri; order Syngnathiformes; family Dactylopteridae; genus Dactylopterus; species Dactylopterus volitans. The sequence continues at coordinate 34,205 of CAAKHG010003749.1, forward strand.
TGGCCCCTGTTCAATCTTTTAGGGTCCGAGCGCTGTGTTGAGATTGGAAAGGGCCACACATCACTGAAGTGAACGAATGTGTGTCTGGAGGTTAGCTCCGGGTGAAGTCCTGCTCGCTGTATTGGCCCCTGTATGATCGGTATATGTGGTGGGCAGGCTGTGTTTTTGCAGCCTTGTTAAACTATAAAAATAGTTGAAAAATGGAATTTTAATTACTAAACAAATCTTCCATTGGAACGTGTGAAAATTTGTTTTCTAAAATCATGGCCCTCACACATTATCTCGCTTAAATGTCACTAATTGGCTGATTGCGCTTTTTGTTAGGTATAATGGGATAGATTGGACAAACAAATCGGTTTGTAATTGCATGGTAATGTGTGTATCAGTGTGTGTGTGTGTGTGTGTGTGTGTGCATTTTGGGATGTAAATGAAATTGGTGAGGTATAATGAGATAGTTTGGCGCAATGTAGTGTGTGTGTGTGTGCGTATCAGTACCATATACAGTATGTGTGCCTTTTGAGATGTAATGTGCCTATATGCACTGTATGTGTATATATACATATATGTGTATATGTGTGCGTGTACTCCAAAGGAGTGGCATGCTCCCCTCTTCATAGTACTTTCTTTGTTTTACTTGGTGATTTATTTGTCAGCCGAAAGGATAAATGGCCTATTTCAGACCTCGCTCTGCCCTCAACGTCCTCTTACCGAATGTCCACATCAGCTGTGTTTTCATTTAATGTGTCTCCAAAGAGCAGAATGAAAACTTCCTCGTCTCCGCGTTCCCTTTCAGTTTCCAAATTATTACCTAATTTCAGTTTTGTGTGTATATATATATATATATATATATATATATATATATATATATACATATATGTAGAGAGAGAGAGAGAGAGAAGCAGTTAGGATTGTTTTGTGTATTTTGAAGATAAAGTGAAAGTTGTGACTTCGTTTGTGTGTGTGTGTGCGTGTATGTGTGCGTGCGTGCGTGCGTGTGTGTGTGCGCGCGCGCGTGCGTGTGTGTGTGTGTGCGTGTGTGTGTGTGTGCGTGTGAGGCTGCTGGTTGGGCGTCTTGTGACCCTCTGCATAGTCGTAAATCTGACCTGTGGCGAGAGCAGATGACAACTCCTGTATTAGTGTG
>CAAKHG010003751.1:1227-11508 GCA_901007715.1 Dactylopterus volitans
ACTTAACGGGACAGTATTGTTCTCCTGAGTATATTAACCACATGTTCACTACAACGTTACCAGCTTAATTCATCAAGTCTACATTTAAACTCATTTCTCATGCCAACCCAATATGTCTTGAAGTCATTAAGTTATCACTTTGAATATGCTTTGCTTGTTTTCTTTAACGACCCCCCACCCCAGTTTTTGTCATTGTGTGATGTGCTCATCTTTCAGCAGTTACAACACTCACATAACAGAGCAGCACCTGACCACAGGCTCATTCACTTATCCCCACTGGTTTCCCATTGATGCCTCTCCTTATGACTGAGGCCCAAAGGAATCTCCACCCAGGGGACCTTTCAACAACAAACGCAACCAGCTACGACAGCAAGCTGCTTCTCTGAATGAATAACAATGTCATTCCAGCAGTGTATGTGTGTGCGTGCGTGCGTGTGTGTAGTGAAACACCACTGGCTAGTAGCAGCAGAGTGATCTTATGACCAAGGCGCCTTAATATTGGTGAGGAACTATAAGTAGTCTGAATTTCTCCACATCACCATTATTAGTCTGTATTATGTTAACTGTGTTTGGCTGAACAAAAGAAAAAAAAAAAACTGAGGCACAAGGACCAGAGCATCAGTAGTCAGGTTTTCATCCATCCATTTTAAATGAAGTTCTGAATTCTCGCAAAAAAGAATAAAACGTGAATCAGGCATGTACCCCTCAAATGTAGTGCGAATAAAAAAAAAAAATAATAATAACAAGAGGTTACAAACCAGAAATCAAATTTACTGTGTTCGACAACAAACAAAAAGAAACAAGAAGCATGGAAAGATTATTAGATTGTGGCGTTCCGTTTATGTTCCCACCCAAATGCCTGTGTTTTTCCCCTGAATGAGACTACCGTGGTCTCCTCATCAGTACACACATACCTTCCGTTATTGCTACTACCAGCCACCATATCATCGGTATCACCATTATCGCAAAGGTAAGATCGGAATCCGGTGACCAGTCGAGTGGCTTGCAGAATAAGCCTTTTATCACATTATCTATATTTCAACATTTCTATCTCAAACCATCTCAAGAAAGCATACAAATGTTTATGATCATATCAGGAAGTATTTCCTTTTTCTCTTTTCAAATTTTGTTTTCTTTCCACCAAGCTTTTCTTATACATCATTTTAAAAATGCACATAAAATCCCTTGATGGGACTGTAATTACTGATTGAACACAAGCAGAAAACTAGTGGATTCCAGCATCATCTCTCTGTTAAAATTTCATGGCGAAACTGACTGGGTAACAATAAAGTTATATTAAGGAATAATGTGGAGATGTTCAAGTGTGGGTGACATGGTGGTGCTGTTGCCCCACAGCAAGAAGGTTGCAGGTTCGATTCCCTGCCTGAGATCTTTCTATCTCTGCGTGGGTTCTCTCCGGGTACTCCGGCTTCCTCCCACCTCCAAAAGCATGCTGAGGTTAATTGGCTAATCTAAATTGCCCGTAGGTGTGAGTGCAAGTGTGAGTGGTTGTCTGTCCTTCATGTGGCCCTGCGATGAGCTGGCGACTCGTCCATGGTGTACCCCGCCGTTCACCCCTTGTCAGCTGGGATCGGCTCCAGCACGACTGCGACCCGTAACCAGGATAAGCAGAAGACGATTAGATGAGAAATTCAAGTGTCTCTGTCTTTAACTATAAAATTATCTCTCTGAAATTGTCTCTTTGACATGGCCCTGTAACAGTAACAATCATTTTTTTTGTGCCATGAAGACATATTCTCCAGTCCCAGGAGGCACTAGAGCAGAAGACTGACATTGAATTATAAAGTGCTGGCTGATAAAGGCTGTCAGTTATCCTTACATGCTGCTTGGTTGTGAAGCTACACCATTATATAGCGGTGGGCACTGGTTGCCAAAACCCTAAAGAACAGTGATGGTGGTGTAAACAAAGCTGCCCCTCCATTCATTACAGCCTTTGAGATGTGTGCTCGCGGCTCATAACTTCAACTGCTTCAGTGGAGCTGCTCAGCAGTCAGTCGTGGTTGTACTGGGCAGTGTCCACTTGTGGATATGATCAAGGTGTTCTGAAATTAAAGTAGATATAGGTTGTTTTCAGACATTGTGGTATAATTATACATTTCTTCTCCTGTAAACGCACTAGAATCGGATGTTTATTTGAATATTTTTCACTTCTTGATATTGACACACAAATAGGGCAGCTATGATACTATACAACTGTATGTGTGTGTGCGTGCGTGCGTGCGTGCGTGCGTGCATGCGTGTGTGTGTGTGTCTTACCACAATTCAAAGACTAATTTCACAGCAGGTACCGGCGTTATGAATGTGAATGATCGCTCCATCCATTGATTGTCTGAGTAAGCCATGTCAGTGAGTGAACACACACAGGAGCTTCTCCATGAACCGGCTCATCTAAGTGCAGCACACCCATCATTACTGTTATTAATTTAATCTGTGCTTTTTCTGCTTTTGGGAGTCAAACAACAAGTCTGTGATCAAAAGATTCTTTAATATGTCTGTTAAGGTAAAGGCTTCATGGTATCCTTGTCAAAGTGTTGAGAAGTGACTGTAAAGTTCTACCTCCACTGGACGTTGATCTACTGGACTGATCTCCAGTTTTCTCAGCCTGTTTTTCCTTACTGTAAATTAATTCTGTACAATTTAAAAACTTGCATCCCCTGTCCTAATGTTTCAGAACCAGATCTAAATTTAAAGGATTCTAAATAGTATTTTCTGACTAATGAAGTTTGTTGCAGCTAGGCCGCGTAATAGCTTTTCACCCCACAAATTATGCTACTATATGCACTCAACTGCTAGGGTATTTACCATGATGCTCTTTTCTCTAGCTGTACGCTGTCACTCTCTCTGTCTGTATGCATTCATACACTATTAATGTGTATCACTAACTCTGCATCTCCTCTCTGTAGTTGTGTGCTTGCTGTCCTCTGTAGTCTTTCCCCCTATCACTTTCTACAGGTCATCTCAGACATCCAGAGATCCACACTTATTATATTATATTATTATGTAACACATGTATTTGTAATTGTGTTCTCCCTCTTTTCCTCCTCCCTCTCCTTTCTCAGCCTAACTGCTCAAGGAAGGTGGTGGCCCATCTTGAGTCTGGTTCTGATTGAGGTTTCATGCATCAGTTTTTTCTTGCCACCAAGTGCTCGATCAGGGTGGAATATTTGGGTCTATATAAACTATAAAGAGCTTTGTTTAGACCTGCTCTATCTGAGAAGTGCCCCAAGATATCCTCCATTATGATTTGGCACCATATAAGTAAAACTGAGCTGACCTGAATTGTTTAACAGTCGGGGTAGACCAAATGTGTTGCTGCTGTGTGACCACTTCCATAAGTGTCCTTGTAAAGATGTGTATATAGGCAAAGCAAGTCAGATCACACTTTACACATGTCAACACGTGCCCCATCAGTTCAGCTGACTGGTTTGTTTAGCAACATGGCTGCCTGGCTGGATCGCATTTATTGCCATGTAAATTTGTACAGACAAACGTCCTCTAAAAAGGATGAATCATCTTGACTTTTATGATGCCTTGATTGCGGATCTCGTGACACTTGCAGCAGGTTGGCTATTTGGCTTTTTTCTTTTTTTTATCTTGACATTTGTAATTTTGAGTATAAATGTCTTCAACTTAAAGCCTCCAAGTATTGGATTGATTTGACCCAGATATTCATATTTCCTTCAGGATGAATGAAAATTTTGTTTCATCCTGTATTATTGTTTTGTCAACTTGTAATATGTCCAAATATTGCTTTTTGACCAAAAATCAAACAATGTTCCTGTGAGTGTGACATTGCATGGACACCTAGAGATGATTTTCAATATCTTGCCTCATCAGGTCAAACTTTCAGTCAACAATACCTTCCAATACTTAATGGCCAAAACATTTACATCAGCCTCAGTTGTGCTTTGTGTTCTTGAGGATTATTTTGAAAATATAGCATGCCAACAAGCTAAACTAAGAAGTGAACATGATAAACATTATACCTACCTAATATCAGTGTGTCATTGTAAGCATGTTAGCATCAGAGCCTGCCGGCAAATCTGTTCAATTTTAGTTTTGTTTCCATAATACTTGAAGAGAAGAAAAAAAAATACAGATATACAAACATCCAGTACATTCCACTCATGTCTACAGTACATCCTTGTCAAGGCACATAGTCATACCATCATATTATTTTTTCAGATGTGTTTTCAGACTAAATGTTTTTAAATTGAAAAAACTTCAAATATTGTAATGCTAATGGAAACATGGGTCAGATTGGCTGGAAAATATTTTCTTTTTTTTCACAGGAGGTAGATGTAGGAGAAAGGATATCCAATGGTTTCCCATCACCCTAACGTTGCACTATATTTGTCAGTGTTCAAATATTTGGAAAAATAGTGGGAGAGCAAGACGGATGGGGGGGGGGGATGAGTGTCCACAACAGATACTGACCCCTCATACTCCCACCCCAACTCTTCAAGCCTTATGTGCCTATTTATAGGGCAAAATTGCGCTATGGAAAAATATGACAAAGCTGCATTCCATAAATACACTGGGAATGGTGGAAAACAGCACGCGGCTTAGTCTCTGAAGGCCTGACTGGAGGTTCTCAGGCTTGGCTTTGGGGTATGGATGGATGGATGATAGCTGCACAGATAGATTAATAGCTGGTGTGGCACTGTGAAGCCCTGAAAAACTACAGTGCTTTTAATTTTGCCTTTGTCAAATTAGAAAGTAAAATGAGACAAAGATATTAATGAATATATCAGTTAGTGTATCCTCAGCTGAGTACTTTTCATAGCACATTATGATGACAGGTGACACTTTATCAAACTAGTAAATTAAAGTTTACCAGTGTGAAATGTGTTGATCGTTTGCTTAGGGATGAATTTTAATCACTCATCTTTTCATCTACCACCATCCTCTAGTCATATTCAATTATGCAGTGTTTTCATTTATGGCCAAACACCTGCAGAACCAATGACAGTTCTATCAGTCAGTCCCAGCTGAATTGAGTGCTTGGTGTTGAATAGCAAATGCTAGCACACTGGCACACTAAACTAAATGCTCATTGTGATCATGTTAGCATGCAGATGTTGCCATTTTAACTCTTTGTGTGCGCTGGTGTGCATGCATGTCTACTTGTGTTTTGACCTCACTCAATTACAAATGTGAACTATCATTTAGACACATAATTCTCAAAAAATGTTTTTGACCATTAAAGCATTGTAGTGCCCTAAAGCTGTGCAGTATTTAACTGGAGAAAACATGCTTCCCTAATGGATGAAATTGAAAGTGAATTGACCCCTGACCCTGATGTGTGCAGTGTGCGTGTGTGCTGGACTACGCAGCATGTATTCAGCCTCAGCCCAGCTAGACAGCCCCAGATGTCAGGCAGCATTGGTGGCTTATAAGACCCCAGACGACTGGTCTTCACAAGGACAGGCTCTTACTGAGGCTCACTGCCAAGTTCCAGGCTCCACAAGGTCCAGAGGGTCAGCCTGCCTTCTCTACCTTCCAGTCCCCCTTCCCTAAAAAAAAACCCCAGTGCCATAATAGCAGCTAAGGAGCTATGAATAAACAGGCTGTCACTGTCTCATTATATATTTATGGTAGACAGAAGCTGCATTTTTTTTCTCTCTCTCGCTTGTGTGGTATTTTGTCTTTGTGGGAAACTGGAAAGTATGTAGTCATCTTGTGGGACAGTGAGACAAAACAAGTTGGAGTGGCGCTACTGTGTGCGTGTGTGTGTGTGTGTGTGCGCGCGCGCACGCATGCGTGTGTGTGCACACGCACGTGTGCATGTGTGTGTGTGTGTGTGTGTGTGTGTGTGTGGTGTGTGTAAGTAACACTGAGGGAGAGGCAGAAATACACTTCAGACAACAACAGCAGAGGAAACTGAGGTAGACTGAGTCTCACTGTTGACGTTACCGCCTGTATTTCTTTACATGCTTTGATCTATGTATGACATAGATGGTCCTCCGTGTTGGTCAAAACTGAAACGTCTCAACAAATATGGGATGGTCTGGCATGAAATTATGTGCAGACAGTTTTCGAGACCTGCTGGCTCTTGTAAATTCTATAGCAATGCCAACTTAAGCACAGCAGTTCTTTGAACTCCTTTAAGCTAAACATCAACTTGTAGACATGTTCACAGTGACAAAGTTAAAGCAGCTACATGCTTGAAGGAATGGTTCAACTTCAAATGACAGTCTTGGAATTATTTGATGGCACTGACATTGAATAGGGAGCATGTAAGACCTGTTGTTCCCACACTGCATACTGAACACCTTTTATTGCAGTTTGTAGCTTAAGCCGCGTGGGTATAGTTAGCTTCGACTTCTCCCAGACATTATAGCAGCGGCGAAAAGGCTGAACAGGATGGTGAGGAAGAGAAGAAGAAAAATAAGAGACGCTAACTGCTTTAAGTCAATCAGTCAGTTTTTTTTAAAAATGGGATTCATTTTGAGAACACACTTTTTTACATCTTGCTATTTTCACTGAGATCATATTTTCACTCGTAGATCTCCTATATATATTGGGTGTTCTTGATCTTGCTTTTGAACATATAGGCATCAGATTGAATATTTACACGAGTCATTCATTCTTTTTTCATACATGAGGTTTAGCTGTACCGCAAACAATCACCCATTTCTGTTTATTACATTAGGTCCCATTAAAATAATGGTTTTATCAGTTCAAAGTTAAAATAAGCATTAACTAAAAATGTTTAAAATGTGCTTTAGTACAAAATGTAAAAATATAGACACAATATTGTTACAATGAATTTCTTTATAAATTGACATCCTTTACACAATTTCACTCTTGACAGTCTCTATTATTTCACTTGATTCATGTCAAATGAAAGGGAATTTCATCAAGAGTCTCTGACTGTCATCCTCATCCTCATGGCACTCGAGAAGTGCCAAGATCATTAACATCAATAGAATTCATCCTCTGGGAATTTTGACTAATTTTCTCTGTAGTTTTACAAAAATCCTTCTAATAATTGTTGGATGATTTCACTGTAATAGGATTCTTCATGTGGGAACCATGAATTTTCCATGAAATTTCTAATAATCTTGTAGAAGATGGGAATATATTTCACATAATAGGTAATACATCTGAACTGCAGATGGCGATAGATGAAAAGCACGGGGATCAAAGCCAGTGTGCTTCATCCTTTGGGTATAGTGAATGTAAGTCCATTCCTTTGTTAAGACATTTTACTGTGGCATAAACTAGTCACCCAGCTAACTGACATTTCCATCCCTATACACACAGAACGTAGCTCATAAAATATCAATTTATGCCCCTAATCAAATAACAAACCTAACCATTTGAAAACATGCAGGATGGAATAAAGGGAAGTACGTTGATTTTATAAAATTATGATTTCCCCTGTGTCGTCAGCTCAGTGGAATTCTCGAAATGTGTCTCCTTACATTGCCCATGGGACCAACTCCAGTATCAACACTACTAAATTTTGAGTAAACATGTCATGTCTACTGAATAGCTTCCCATTCAGTTTTTATTGCATGCATGCCCTTTTTTTTTTCCAGCATTGACCTATGCAGCCTCTGTTGCAGTTCATGCAACGGGTCATCTCTAATAGTTAACCCCAACTGAACTCTTTCAAACTAGGTGATAGAAAGTGTTGTTGATATGGACAAACATCCCAATAGGATTAGCTTAACTTGTCAAACAACTTGTGCTGTCACAACTGTGTGTTTAGTGTGTGCGTTTGCGCGCACGTGTTTGTGTGTGCGTGTGTGTGTGTGTGTGTGTGTGTGTGTGTGCGTGTGCGTGCGTGCGTGCGTGCGTGCACACCAGGGTGCTTGAAGAGCAGAAAAGATTGTGCATCTCTTTGATGTCCTCCACCTCTTATCGGTGGGCTTACGCAAAGGTCAGAGGTCACAGCTCATTCTGTCACAGGAAGGTGAGGTCATGTTGACACACGTTTTGATTGGTCATCCCCCTTCCACTAATAAAGCTGAACCTGTCAGTACCATCTACATAGGATGGACACAATATTAGAAACACCTATACAAAATACCATAATCCAACGCGATGACCGTGCAACAAAGGCTTGTGTATGAAACCTTATAATGTTCAGCTTTGGTTGAGACAAAGGTGTTTACTGACAGAGGTGTTTATTCCTCTGTATGTTTGTTGTTCATGCTGTGGTCTGTAGTGTTGTTGGGTTACATAAAGTGTAAAGCACTTTGAGTGCCATCAAGGTAGAAAAGCACTATAGAAAGGCAAGTCCAGCAAATTTACATAATATTGTACAGTGCGGTGTTCCTATTATTTTGTCAGTGGGTTGGAAACTGGTCATTTTATGTGCTTAGAAATGTGCTGTTGTTGATTCATGACTGTTAAACTTCATCTTGACCTTGGAAATAGTATTTGAACAATATCATTTTGACATAAGGTACACTTGCCAGCCATTTCCAGAGCTTTTTACCACATCTCTCGAACTCTATCAGTAGATGTGATTGGTCTGGCGATAACAGGTGGTTATAAACATGTCATGTAGAGGGAGGTTACGTGTAGCTTAAAGTTGCTTTAAGGTGGTCGAAACCCTAAATTCTGAAGCTGTGTTTATTTATCTAATGTAAGTCGAGTGATGCCATTAAAGTGAAAGGAGCAAAAATTGATCGGATTCACTTTGCTGCGCTCGCCATTCCATTTGCAAATCCCTCCCTAGGCAGTTAGAGTAATTGCTTGCTCAAGGACCTCTGTAGCCTGATTGCTTTAACCTGCCAAGGCTCCATTTGTGTTTGTCCTAGTTAAACCCAACCCTCAGTGATAAAGCTACATACTAAAAGAGTCCTTGACATCATGAATATTGTTTTTCATTCATGCTAATTGTAATTTTTGCCTCTTAATGTCAGTAGATTGAAGTTGTTTACATTAATGGTATGTCTCCTAAGGGATCTCACTCTCACCTTCGGGTGTAGCCTGAATGTTTCATCAAAGCACAAGTTCAGCATCCAATACAAACGGTACTCTCATATGCAGGTTCTCAGGTTCTGTGCACTGTGCATCATTGAGCTGCCAAAGCGTTGTGACGCAGCAGTGAGCTGCAGTGCAATAAAACACTCTCAGTGATGAGTCCAGACATCCTTCCCGCCTGTGCTTGCCTGCGCCACAGCAGCTAACATTAGCTGAAGCTACATCCAAGTCCTGAGTCATTGATGCACCTGTGCTCTAAAATAAACGCCCACTCTCCGGCACACGTTCCTGCACCCATAAACTTGAACGTCTCACACATGTGCATGCACCCGTACACACACAAACACACGTGACACCCTCCATTATTTACACTCAGGTGTATCTGCATGCAAATGACCCATTCTGAGACAATCTGATCACACAGCGAAGGCTTCGCCTGGTCTGTTCCTTCGCTTGGTGAGAATATCGCCGGGGCGGAATGGAAACTTCATTTTGCAGGGGCTAATATTAGCCTGGGCCTCTGGAAAATTCCTTTTAAATGATCACAAGCTGAGAAAAGGCTAAGAATTTGTTTAGCATTTTGCTTGACAGTATTCTCTGCATACGCGGCAGTTTGTTTCTTTTTTTTTCAGATGGCACACAGGAGGGTCCTGGGAACACAGATGTGGAGGGAGGGGGAGTGAAGGGGGTCAAATGATGAAATTCAGGACTGTGTGACTGTCTGTCTCTGCCTGTCAGTGGGTGTTTATCTGGCTCTGCTAACACTTGCACTCTTGGACTACCATGTCCTGCATCCCTGTCATCAAACTGCCAAAGACAACACTTACTCTTCTTGACAATTGGTGTCAGCTGCTGTGTTTGAGGCCGAGATCGTCACACTGCGAAAATGCATCCTGCTGTAACGATAGCCTCTTTGTCATATTAGAAGTGCCATAAAAATACCTGAAACACTTGAGTAAACATTCATATTTTGTAGTATTAATACACACACATACACAGATATCTATATACAGTACATGCTGTACTGTATATATACTGTACATATATGATGATCACAAATCATTCTCAAGAAGAAGAGTTTATTCACGTGTTCTCTTATTACAGCCATGCTGATTGCCTGACCTACATTTCACACACATTATCACTATATAACCCTAACTTTTATTACCTGCATGTGTGTTTGCGTGTTTGCGTGCGTGCATGTGTGTGTATGTGTGTGTGTGTGTGTGTGTGTGTGTGTGTGTGTGTGTGTGTGTGTGTGTGTGCGCGCGGGGAAGCAAAACACACTGATGTAGTCTTTTAATAGTCGACATGACC
>CAAKHG010003754.1:3382-13873 GCA_901007715.1 Dactylopterus volitans
TTTATGGGCTGCCAGATTGCTCTTTGGGTTTAGCTCTGGCAAGATCCTTTGGATTATGACCATATCTAGACCATTCCATCAGCGCTGGTTTAAAAAAAAAAAAAATATATATATATATATATATATATATATATATATATATATATATGTATATATATATATATATATATATATTTAAACAGCAGCAGCTTTACTGCTTTTTATGTTTATCAGTGCTAAAAGCAGTGTTTTCTATTGGACTTAGGCGAGTGTGACTCTCCTTTGCTGTTGAGGACAGTCACCGCCAGTCCAGCGCTTTAGTGTTGTTGCAGTACAGTTTCCGGCCACAAGGGGCAGCAAAACGAGTGATGACGCAATGGGAAGTCTTGGGAGTTAATGGCGTAAATATTGTTGGCTAAATTGTCCTCCCGGTACTTTGATCCAATCGCACATGGACATGTAATTCTCCAGCTAAAGCCGCTAAGTCCACCTATGGTGAGTTTGCATCCCCAATCATCAAATCAAGGCCGGCGCGACATTGAACAACTCAGGTGCGCAACATTAGCCGTTTTGTTCCAAACAATCATTGCAACAAATATTACGCATGTATCTGAACGTGTTACAATTGCTAATTCATTTTAAAAAAGTGAACTCAGTACTTGCAGAAACCCCCCTTTTTTTTTGGTAAATATCAGATTTATACCTGTTGGAAGTAAACATTAGCAATGCCGGTAGATGGTTTTATTATCACCTACTTATTGCTCGATTGGTGTTTTTGTTCAAATTCAGCGTCTTTCATCCCATTGGAAGGCCTCTTCCTGAAGAAGGCGTTGGGAATAGCTTCTTCATGAGCAGATGCATTGAAAATATATGCTGGAATATTAGTATTAAGGAACTAAAAAAAAAAAAAGTTATTGTCATATATCAAACACAAACTCTGAGGCAGAAACCTCCAGTCTCTTGTGTTAATTTGTTAATGTACAGTGTGTAGGGTTAAGCCTAGCCCTGACCCTGTGTGTGTTTCAATGATTCTATTATTTTTTATTTTTTGCGTGTGTCTTTTCTTAGCAGGTGTTGTTGTGGGTCCAGATCCGTGGGTCAAATCCACTACCCGGCGTCATGCACTCGGTGAGTCAAATTATAAGTGTGTGTGTGTGTGTGTGTGTGTGTGTGTGTGTGTGTGTGTGCAGCGTGGAGGGAAGCCAGCCACTAGAGGCTGCACTAGCAGAGACACACGCGAACGCACGCGCGCGCGCGCGCACACACACACACACACACAGTAATCAATAAAGAGAGAGAAAGACGGAGAGATCAATGGAGGAAAGCAAAAATAAAAAGAGATAGTGACATGGAATGCGTTTGTTCAGTTCAGCAAGAGAGAGTGACAGAGTGAAGAGATAGTGAGTGTGAGCATCACACCAGCTGAGGAGCAAGAGAGGGAGAGAGAAAGAGAGAGAGCGGGAGAGACCGAGCATCTCAGCTCATTTGAGAGACGGGGAGAGAGCGCGCGAGAGAGAGAGAGCAAGAGAGAGAGGGAGAGAGAGTGAGAGAGAGAGTGGAGCTGCACTCAGCCACACTGGCCGTCCTCATATTTCCCACTGCAGCTGTGAGAGGCAGAGTGAGCGGCGGAGAGGAGAGAGCACATCAGACTCTGGTGGAAACAGCAGGACCCACGTACCACTTGGCGGAGAGGTCGATGCACTTACGCCAAACTACGCAGGAAGGGTGAGCTGCCGTAGGACGTCCGTGTGCTGCCAGAGAGAGACAGAGAAAGAGAGAGAGAGCGAGAGAGGGAGAGAGAGAGTGAGAAAGAGAGAGAGAGTGCAAAACAGTAGCCAAAGGGACAGAGAGAGTGAAGAGAGTGAGGGGGAAGAAGATAACCTAAAGCCAATTCCAAAGCTTTTAGCCAGTCACTCAGACCAGGTGAGTCAACTTGTGCTGGCGTGTAAAAAGGGGGTGGCTATTCAGCAGGTGCATTATGCTAATGACAGGTGTGTGTGTGTGTGTGTGTGTGTGCATATGTGTGTGTGTGTGTGTGTGTGAAAGCGAGACAGAGAGAGTTTTGTATCTTTACTCTTGTTCGGTTTCATGCTCACTGAACTGTGTGTTTGCGCTGCGCGTCTCCTGTGTCTTCACATTTGAATCCTGCAAGTGATGCGCCGGCGTGCATTTATGGCCATCGAGCCAGGTGATTAACCGGGGAACTAAAGCATCAATCAAGCCACTATCATGCTGAGCAGAGAGGAACACAACAATAGCTGTCCAGCTCCCAGCTCTGGTTGGTTTGTGTGTCTATGTGGGTGCTTTTCTTAGTTTAAGTGCATTGATGTCTGCGCGAGGAGGCTTTTGTTGGAACAGGTGAAATGTTCTTGAATTGCCGCCACTTGAGCGGTTTAATAGAGCTGTTGAGACCCTGCCTTGAGAAAATTAAGTGAAGTAGCTGATGCCGTTGCATAGCAATTTTTCATAGATGTCGCTATGGAGGATTATGTTTCCAAAGTCACTAATATATTCTTTAGAAAGACAACTCATCATCATTCATCATTTGGCGAATTTGTGTGACATAATTCAATTAATCTAACGGCAAAGAGGTCGCTCCATTTTGCCCGTCGTCTTGTTCCTCTAATTCCAGAACTGATGGGGTTTTCAAACTTATTCAGCTCGGTGTCCATTTAAATGATAATTCTCGTGGTTGTCAGACTTCTCCTTGTCTAATCGATCTGGTCTGTGCGTGGACAAACGACAAGGCTGTATATTTCACACAATAACCGGTGTTATCTTCCTGCGGTACCTCTTTGTGCTTGTTAGGCGGCAAAACGCTTACAAAGGCAAGTCTGATTAAGACAAGTTGCCTGCGCGGATAATTCGGTGTGCTCCAGCTCACTATGAAATATGGTGACATTTTGAAAGTCAGTCTCTATGAGCTCCATTTCTCCCGGTAATCACGGCATGCATATCCCATGCCGTACCCAATTTGTAAATACCCCATCATGCCTGATATGTCCCATCATTTATCAGTCTCTGTTTCTCTTTCAGTCCCCGTCCCTCTGCCTCCCATAACCTCCCACCCCCTGCATCCCTCTTGCTCTCCATGCCACCCCCGTGAAGGTTATTGCCATATATTGAGTTGCATGAATTTGTCAACGTCAGCCAGACATATTGTTCATGGTCACAGCAGGGGAACCAGGTAGGGGAAGCAGTGTTAGGTATTGACATAATGTTGAAAGTGGCGGTGATGCATAGAGAGAGAGGGAGGGAGAGAGAGAGAGAGAGAGAGAGACAGAAAGGGGGAGAATTGGTTTAAATGAGGAATATAAGCAGAGAGAGAGAAGAGAGAGACGGCAGTTCATCTCCCTTTAAAACAAAGAAGCTGAGCGGTTAATTTCAGAGATGATTTTTTTTTCATGTCAGTATGTGTGTAGGCTGAGAGAGGGCAGGCATGAGGTTATCAGTCTCTGGATTCATCTTATCTAGCAGTGAGCTTGGTTTTCCTTCTCTCCCGTGTGGCTAATGTGCCAGTAAGCTGAGACTCTGAATCTGAGAGATCACTTCTCCATCCTTGTCTCCTCGTCCTCCTCCTCCTCTGTCTTTGTCTTGACCTCTCACAAGTTCTTTGTCTTTTCATCACTTATTTTCTCTGCATACATATGAGGAGAAGAAATCTTGGCAAGCGTAACTGCATTTTTTTATTGCATGCATGCTTTTTCTTTTTTTAATAAAACTTTCATCAGTCATTGTCTGTCTAATTCATCTTGTTGAAATTCAAATGAAACACTGAAGCTGTGGCTGTGTGTAGTTTTTGATCTGGTCCAATACTCAAATTTACTTCAAGCCGTGTTCACTTCTTTTTCTGACCACTTGAGGGCAGCAAAAACAATTTGTGAGCACGAGATAATTGGATTTGATATGGAAAACTTTATTTAGCAAACAACTTTACACACTTGGAACTCACAAAACAGCATAATCGTTGATTTGGAGCTGTGTATCTGTGCAGTTCTCAATCTCTATAAGCAGTTTTCATCTCTATGGAAGTTCTTTGTTTCAGTTTTGTGTTATGCACAGTGAGGTTTAGAGCTTTCCCTCTCACGATTGCTGCCTGTTGTGGTCAAAAACAAGAGTTTATTGATAAGTCTTTGGCTGAAAACTGCTATAAAGCTTCTAAGAAGTGAGGAGAACTGCTGATTGGATGGTAATTCTCTGTAGGTTAATTTCTGTGTGCAGCATCTCTTGTCTTTGCACATGGTCATCAGATTCACTGTCATTATTTCAAATCTGATTCACTCAATGTGATTCAAATCAATTTCCATTCGATAATCTGGCATTGATCAAAGGCATATCAAGATTGATCAATTCCTACATGCATTTTACAGTCTATGTTGAATAATTAATGTGGCGATCCGTGCCTCTAAGGACCAATCTCCCCTAGAAACATCCACTACGTTTCACACACATCCCTCTGCAGGATTGGCCAGAGTTTCAAAGCGATTGGCACGCACTCATAAGAGACACTCAATAAGAAGAGGTGCAGTATGCTGGCAAATGCTGTTGGCCTGCCAAAAGTCCACAGTTGTTCATCTGCTTGTCCTCACAGTTCAAAAGCCACGGGTCCGCTCCCATCATACACCGCAAGCAAAGGCTTGTTTGTGCGAGTGAGGTACCGACCTCATTTGGGAAACGTAGCCTTGAAGCTCGCTGCCTCGACAGCAACGCAATACAACGGTGACCCCAGATCTTCTGCTGCCATACGCACTGCTGCTTGTATGCTGAGAAATCTTGCTATGTTTTATATGGGTGACTATAACGGTGCGGGAACATGATGACAGAAGTACAGAAGCGGGACTTGCTAAAAGAGTGAGAAGCTGAACCCGGGGAGATTGAGGGGTGTGTATATTTTTGAATTGTTTGTTGTATTTGCTGCACTGTCACTGCCTGTATACTGTGGGGAAAGCCGAAATTGCTGTGTTATGTTTTTGCGCTTGCTTTGCACTTTTTAAAATGAGGATACTGCTGGTTTATGGGGGCTGATACATGCATATCGGCTCCTTGTAGGGTTTTCAGCAGTAGTTACAATTTTTTTTTTTTGTCAGACTGTGGCTCTTATGCCGGGATCAGACCGCACTTTGTTTTTGTCGACCACGCTGGTCACCATGCCAGATTAAGCAATCACAGTGGCATAAATTCTTGCCATGTTTGGGTCGACCAGTCATCATTCACGACCCTGCGCGATTTTATATGCCATCAGGGAGGCGGGACAAGAGATTCAGTCATGGCTGCTGAAGCGCTATGTGCGATACTGGCGGCCTTGTGCTGTTGGGGCCTGAAAACCTAGCATGGCTTAGAAGAAGCAAGTTACTCACAAAAACGCTGAGTTGCGTCCACCATTTCTCGCCATTCGTACCTCGAGGAAGTGTCGATTAGCCAGGTGTACTGATGCCACAGCTCAACGTTTTTTTCTGTTTGAGTATTTCGCCGGATAGCAGCATACATAGATCATACATTTTATGTCAAAATAGGTAGGAAAATACAAAAGAATGACAACCAGCTCGACCTCGAGTTAGGGTGTCATGGAGCGTTCATGAAGCAACATCACTGTTCTTCAATTATAATGCTCCGCACGTCCGCCGTTCCCGACGCACTCAATCGGTACCATCAGAAATTTTTTGGCTGCGACAAAATCATGCGAGAATCGGCTTGAATTTGGGCAGTCTGATCCTGGCATTACCGGCACTCTGGCCTGTGCTAGAGGCAGACGTCTGGAGGCACTTCATGATTTGATTCGATTTCGATTCCAGCTTCAATTTAGAGGGCCAGGATTCGATCATAAATGATTATTGATGCATCGCGATGCACCAAAAAACTTTGATTTCTTTACATGATTTATACATGTTTTGTTTTTTTGGTTACTTTGCTACTCAAACTACTTGCTACTTTTCCAACATAGCTTGTGCCTGTGGCAGCTTCCCTAACATAGACTGTAGCATGCTCTGAATCAAAGGCGCTCTTACTCACAAACAGAATCCTCCTGGGGCAATGTCCATACATCGCATATTAAAGCTATCCTACCTGCTTTCTTCAGTGATTCCCTGACTTTAGTTTTGTTTTCTTTGTGCTGTGTGGGTATCTCTTGGTAAAACAAAGCAAACCAAAAAAAAAAAAAAAAAAAATCATCACTGGGGTGGCATGAATAAGCTCCAGTGCGTGGAAGCCTGGGTTTTCAGTGACTGAATATGGTTGCAGATGTTTGGCAATAAAAGTTGCAGTTGGCTCTCTGATACTTTGCCCTTCTGGAGTTGATTGCGAGCGCGTGTTCCATAGGTCTCTCATTGGCTGCAACTGGAGGAGGAATAAACTAAGTGGAAATGTGAATGGTGGTTTCTTATTTTGTCATGTTCTAAAAATATTTATTTTACTCAAATACTGTGGCTCTTGTCCATGTTCTTTCCCCCCCTGAGCTTCATAATAGCCAAGATGCTTCCATCCGCTAGCTTTTAGCACAGGGATGTCAGTCAGATTATGCCCATCTCGGTTTGCTTTTTCTCGCATGAAGTCAAGCTCAGAATGTAAATACGCTGCACTTGTTTGAAGTGTGTGATGTTTCACCATCCATTTGGTTCAGGACAAAGAACATGCAAACATCAGAGACACGGACCTCATCTCTGTATTGCGCCACATGAGATCTGCCATATTGTATGTGGTTTGGTACAGTGATGGTGCTTCAACTGATTGTAATGATAAAAATCACATTTTAAAATTCTTTTTTTCTTTCTTGTTTTCCTCATGCAATTTACAGCATTATTTCTTTGATAACTTCTTTCACACCTGACAAAATAGCTGTTTGTACCTCTATCGAAATCCAGTTTAATCTAATTGTAAATTGCATCAAATCAGGACCTTGTCAACTGAAGTCGAATGGTTTTCATAAAACGCTGTCAATATCCAGCCTGACAGAAACATGCTTTTTTGATTGGGTTTTTTAATCAACATACTGGATTTCCTGGATCAAAAATGCAGTTTATAAACAAAAAAATTAAAAACAATGTCTCGTACTACTTAGTTACTTAGTTTTATGTAGTTTACTTTTATTTGAGGTGGCTGATGTGACTGGTGATGTCAGTATATCCAGAGAGAGTGATGGCCAGTGGCAGCTAAAAATAGAAAGCTGCAAGCGGATGGTTTTCTACACCGCTTTGCCGGTGATTATTAGACTTGGACTTTAGAACACCTAAAGGAGAAGAACACTCCAACAGCAGGCTGACTGGGACTGTTTGATGCACCACAGGCTGTAAAAACCGTCTCAGGTCTCAAAATACTGTAAACGAAAATAAAGCCAGAATATGAATTTTGGGACTCTTTGTTGCTTTTTATTGTTGTATTGAACCCTACTGAAGCGTTACCCGAAAAAACCGCAGTGCTTATTGAACCTTGACTTCTGTTTACTGTTACGTAGTGTCCTTTTTCGCTATCCGTTTTAAAATGATAGATGAATAAATGAAAAAGATAGAGCCTGTCTTTCAGAAAATTAACACATCAGTTGTATGGAGATTAGATAACGGTGGCGTCTCTCTGAAATTATTGAAATGTTTATTCCAATTCTTTCTGGTTTTTCCCGTGAGAATTTGTTGTCAGCAAGTCTGGATAACAGCCCGAGTTTAGCAGTTAAATTGCAAATGCAAATTGTTCCTATAAATTGCTTATGAAGCAGGTGGTATTTGTTAAATTTTTTCCCCCTCACATCCCACTGTGTCAGTATTATCTTGACGACTTTTCCTTTCTCTGCTTCCAACTCATTCACATTTATTTGAGTGCCAATGGGCAACTGAACAAGACTGCAATCGTCTGTGTGGTAATTAATAATTTACATAATACTTCATTCTGGGGGAATTTTATTTTCCTCTGTGCCAGTGTTAATTGTGTTAGCTAAGCTGCCGTCATTACTTATTGTTAGGAAGACAGTTAAATGTGGACATATCCCGCTTTCATTAGCGACTGCACCATCCATCAGATCAGTGCATAGCTGTAAACTTAAAAGTAGAGAGGAAACTAGCACTTTGACAGAAATCTTTGCTGCCTCTTTTACTTTTAATCGAAACCCTCAAAAGTGCGCGGTTAATTTTCTTTTGTGTTGTTTTTACGATGCATTTGTTCAATACAGTATTAAAGAGCCTCAGAGAGTCTGTGGAAACAGAGCTTTTCCTCATCCCTCCACCTATCGTTCATCCTCTCAAGGAGCGCATCAGTTGCCTCCT
This sequence comes from Dactylopterus volitans, assembly GCA_901007715.1. NCBI lineage: Eukaryota > Metazoa > Chordata > Actinopteri > Syngnathiformes > Dactylopteridae > Dactylopterus > Dactylopterus volitans. The sequence goes on from CAAKHG010003754.1 coordinate 11,608, forward strand.
GACTGCGCTATCATTAAAGTCTTTGTGATCAATCATGAATAAGCTACTATGAATATTTTTTTTTGCAAGGTTGAGGGAACCAGACATGGATATTTGTCTGAACAAGTGTGTGCAAATTCTTTACTTTCTTTCTTGCTTTGTGTTCTGTTTTACTTTTTTTTTTTTTGCATTTGTGCTTGTCTCTCTGAGTCTTTTCCCAGGAAGGATTGCTTTTTAACTAATCGCCACACAAATACACTATAAATACTTCTGGGAAAATGTTGTTTTCTCAAGTCTATTTTCACACATGCAAATATATTTCTCAGGTTTACAGAGTGGGATTTATTATTTTTGCTTAAAAGTACAATACCTCCGCAAAGGCAAAGCGAGAGCAAAGCTCGTCTTGTCTCGTCTTCTTCGGCTTATCCGGGTCCGGGTCATGGGGGCAGCAGTGGCCTGCCGTCCGATCAACATTGCACCAGACCGATATGGGTCCTCCTGGTTCCTCCTCAGACCCACGTCTCTGCCTCACGCCGGACCTGACCAGGCCCTCATGGGTGAAGTCCCGACCACCCGACCAATGTGCAGGGCACATTGGTCCTTTGATGTTTTTCTTCCCATACGCGTCTTTATGGACCGTTCTTTGTCTGACCCTTCACCCAAGGTCAGTTTGCCATGAGAGACCCTACCAGGGGCTGCTGCCTCCGACAACATAGCTCCTAGCATCATTAGTTTCTTAAACCCCTCCACCACCATAAGGTGATGGTCAATGGAGGTGGGGGGGCGGGGAGTTGCAAATACAAAAATCATCATATCATATAATCTTTTATGTTTAACTTGGCAAACAGGTGTTTTGTAAATTTTAATTCAGCATTCGGGCCGTTTTCCACTGTTTTAGTTCACTACTGTTTTGAGGAAACTAGCTCTTTAACTACGAAATGGCTAACCACGTTCAGCCAGTACTCACGTGATCCTTTGCAAAACTGAAACATATTGATTACGGCCATTTCCAGATTGTGGCAGGATATTAATCAGTCCGGTCACAAGATATTTGTTCTGTGCGCTGATGTTAATGCTGAGGCCTTTTGGGTGAACCCAACTGCAAACTGCAGACAGTGAACAACTCGGCTCGTCACTGTTGATTTCTCAACAACAAAGCGCTTTATTAACAGAAGAAGGATGAATGTGCCAATTATGCTGATCTTATCAAGTCACTTAACTGTCTGACTGCCTTGGGTCTCACACAGTGCAGTGTGTGAATTGCTCTCTTCCCTAATAAAAAATGATAGATGATGAAAAGGAATTGCACTCTGACAGAAGGGCTGATGGAAGCAAGCTTGCTGTGTTATAAATTTTACAAACGCAGCCCCCCAGCGGTGTAGAGTGATAGTGCTGAGAGCGTAAAATAGAAAAATCGATGGCTGGATGTCCAAAAACACCGCACTCTACTATGCTCCGGACCACTGATGAAGGACATTTGTACTTTCAAAGTGTTTTGATGTTGTCTGATTTACCGCTCAATTGACCGTGCTATAAAAGTGGTTGAAAGTACTTAAAAAAAGATGTACACTGTACATCACCAGTGACTTACAAAAGGAGGACAGCAGCACAGAATGGTTTCAAAGCCTGCTGGGATTTTTTGCTTTACTGTGTGTTAACAGTAAGTGAAGAGAGGGCAAACGACAGAGCTGTTTGGATCATAGAACATGTGAAGAAATGTTGAACCGCCCACTCGAAATCATAGGAGGAATATTTCCTACGATCGGACAGCTTTACAATGCCGTTGTTTGCAGAGAAATACGGAGCAATCCAACCCTTTACTTGACCAGCCTTGATTGATGACAGCGATCGGCCCCATATATGTCTGATTCTGTTCCTTTCAGAATGAAACACAAGAACAGCACTGCGCTTCACGTGACGTGCACAGCGACCCAGACACATTGTCATCTGTATAGAAGGCGACAAACTAAAAACTAAAACATCGATACTTTTTTAAATTACAAGACAACGTGAAAGAGTGTCACAACAGCGATAATCCCTCACAGTAACATGGCGCGCTTTTTATTTTATTTTATAAAGACAATTTGAAACATTTGTGTACACATATGACATTGTGTGTGGTCACATACATCTATTGCACCTTCCTGTATTCTTTTTTGAGAAGGTTAAATGTGCTAGATAAGTGGAATGCAATTCATTTTCATTTCAAGATTTTTCATGCTTTTTTTTTTTTTTTTTTTAAAGCTCAGTCCGCTATCCTGGAGCACTTTATTTTGAGATTTGGTTG
>CAAKHG010003767.1:19928-30696 GCA_901007715.1 Dactylopterus volitans
GTGACAGTCATTGACTCATAAAATCACATTCACACACATCGTAAAGTGCCGGCACTGCACCGCCCACATAAAGGAACACATACACCTTAAAGACCTCCAGTCAGCAGGCCACACACATACTCGCACACGCACACGCACACACACACACACACACACACACACACACGCACACACAAAGAGACACACAACGATGTACCATTGGGGATGAGAATGCCTCCGAGCATGGTGCCAAACACGATGCACAGGGTGATCATCTTGAAACGCAGAGGAGGCATGTATCCCCCGGCAGCAAACGTCCCATCCTTCTGCTGTAATTAGGAAAAACAAGCAAAGGCCACAAATTTTCATTTTTGTCAGATACACACCGTGACATGCTCAGTCTTGGCTGCAATACTGTTTTTGGGTTTTTTTTAGCATCACATTAATGATCAACAGTCAACACTATCCATAGTACCTGTCTGAGATTCTCAATAAAACACGAGGAGTTAACAGAGACATAATCAATAATGTTGATTACTTAATTATGATGGTAAATGGGATTGCATTTATATTGTGCTTTTCTACCTTAACAATACCCAAAGCACTTTACACTACCATGGTCACGTTTACCCATTCACACTCAAATTAACACACTGATGGCGGAGGCTGCCATGCAAGGTGCTAACCTGCTCATCAGGAACAGTTAGGGGTTCAGTAGCTTGTTCAAGGACACTTCAACATGGCAGAGTTCAACTCTGCAGAAGCTGAGGAACAAAAAACCAGTAACCTTACGATTCCTACACGCCCACTCTACCACCTGAGCCATGCCACCATGATAAATGTGACTGTTTACATTCAATTCTGATCATGGGTGCACCCGAGGTAGCTGCTGATGAGAACATGTGCTTAAAAGCTAGCAAACCAGAGTCAGAAATGTGAGAATTCTTTGTGGTAATGGTGCTCTGCTCTTCAGCAGCACATGTGCTATGAGCATCTCAAATGAAAACATCCGGCGATAGCAGCATATGTGTTTGGATTACTATATTTCAGCATTTCAGAGTTTTGTTGGTTGGCAATCAGTGCCTGGGTGTTGTCGTTACACTAGTGCATGTTATACTTAACAAGATGAGAATACTCCCTAAAACAGCAATCATGCTAATGGATAGTATGGAAATGGTGCTTTCTTTGCAAACTGCAAGAAGTTTGCTGATGCACTTACAGATTTCCATTTCCATTTATCTGTAGGTTGGTTCTAGCAGTCTTTGTACATAAAAATGATCAAATTTTCTATGTTAATTGATGGCTGAATATGGTAAACAACGTTTTTCTTAATTCATTCAACAATGAACAAACTTTGTTCTTACTATAAGTTGAACCTGAAATATTCCATTTATTTCAGATTCATGACATGTGATGGACATTTGAATTGCAGATAGATATTGATACAGATAAATCTGTAAAGTCTTTTTTTTATGAGAAAATGCTTGACTAAGTCTAAAAAAATAATGTGAGAAATTGTTTTTTTTTATTCAAAAGTTAACTGAAGTTCAATCAACTGATCAGGAAAAAATGTTAAATTGATCTAGAGGACAAACAATAGATCAATAAAAAAAGTAACCAGCCTTACAAAACATGCACACACAGAGGACCTCCTGAGGAGAAAGATTAAGTTCTTCAAAAATGCATGTAACAAAGGACATGTCACAAAGATCAGTTGTGTTTGTGACAGAAAATGAAATGAAACATGGTGTTACAGGTCTCTGAAGGAGGCTCTGTTCACATGCAGCAACACACTGCTGAAGATGATTCAGCAGTTTTTAAATAAACACAATAAACATGCACAAAGATATGACCTTCTGACCAAATATTACCGGCCCCCCAATGGTAAGTCTTGTAGCAGGACTCACACTCACCTGCTGCTCAAAAAGCATGGTGTTGATGGCCTGGCGACATGGCAAGATCATCATGGGGAATCCAACAGCCACAGACATCATGAAGCCCACCCGTATCATCTCTGTCACCAGATTGGATGGGAAGTTCATTAACACGTTGCCTGCAATGTTCTCTGTGAAGCTGACGTAGCCAAAGAAGCCCACCTGTAGAGAGGATGATGGTTCAGAAAAAAGGGAAGGGGGGGGTTATTGAATACGAACTATAGAAAGGTGATCATGTGGCTTATTGTTTTCCACATGAAATTGTGCACACAAAAGTCATCTGCTTTGTTGTCCAATGGACATTTGACCAATGCTGATTTTCTGCGAAATGTCAAAAATGCTAGGCGAGAATGGCTAAAAACTCTTGACAACATCAGGACAAAGTATCTCCATGTGACTGTGGCCAACACAGCTGGCGTGAACGGCGTTGGGCTCGGGCGTGCGGGACAGCATTTCCACTCACGGTTATGTAGAAGATGGTGACAACATTGAGAGCCGAGGTGAAGATGGTGCTCATGCGTTTGACGGATGGCTCGTCCAGGCTGTCGTAAGTTGGCAGCACCTGCCTGCGAGAGACAAGCAGCCACACACGCTCCGCATTGTGCATGACCACACCACAAGTTATGCATTCACGTGCCTTCTAGATTACCAAACAAGAGTTTTGCTATGAGTAATGAAATCTGGAAAAAACAGTCCCATTGATGTTTAAAAGTCAAGTTATGTTTTGGGTTTTTTTTTTCCTGCTTGAACAGCTCACACCATACGATGCACGCCAGTCTACTTATTTAACAGTTGGTGCTGTTAACGGCACTGTAGATATTTTTAATGAGCAGCCATATGGAGGACCATTTGTGCCACTCAATTATCAAATGATGCATCCCTCTCCTCATGTCCTTGTCAGCATCCTACTCAGACAAGTGATTTCTTTTTGCCTGTTTAGCTTATTAGAGTTTTAGCACTACAAATCAGTCACCAGTAACTTAAACATTAACTTTTACATTTATCGAGGTGACATCTGATCTCTTGTTTGATTGATTCTTTGGTCTTTCTTGGCAACTCACAAATACTAACATATGATCAGCTGTGCTATTTGCTGATGAATACAGTTTCCTAGTAGCCTAAAATGATTTGTTTAATTGAGATAAATATAAAGCTTATTAAATTGCATTATCCCTGAGGAAATACCAACTTGGTCTAAAACGTGTTCTGGAGAAAGGGAGCAGCCAGCTTTGCCTGCTAATTAACAGCTTTTTTCTATGAACAAGCACAATAATGAAAAGCAATTTTAACAAAAAAAAAAAAAAAAAAAAGCTCTATAGTTGGTGTCAAACCAATGTATTTACTTTGATTTTATGTATTAATGTTTGTTTCAAATGTATATGTAATTATTTGATAATAAAGTAATTGTATTTTATTGTTGTTAACCGTCATAATAGGCACTATATTCATACCACCAGACATTAATCAGAAGCTTTGGATCATGAGGTTCATCAGCATAAAAGCTGTGTGTCAGTTGGTATTTCTGACATGCACATGAATGTGACAGCTTTTTTAGCACGTGGACAGTAATGTCAAAAGTAATGTTTTCATTTCTTGCAATTGAAGCAAAAATAAAAAAAAAATAAAAATAAAAAGGCAATTTCACAATAGGAGTAGATGGACATAATGTAAAGGCAGTGTAGGGGGAGATGTTGTATTCTGTGTGTGTCAGGATGGGTGACAGCAGTCAAGGCTGAGTCTGTAACCGAGTGTCTGTGATTATCGGTTCTATACTGCATGAGAAGGTGAGAGGTGTTCGAGGGACCATCGGCACGTTAACCAGCAAAATTTACAGGCTCATATTTAACAGCTAGTGTCTGGCAGGTTTTAGAGCATTATAAACTTTCCTGGCAGACTCTTTGTGCTTGCCTCCTCTTTTTCTCTCCTCCTCCCATCTATATGTACAGTACATAACTGACAGGAAAAAAAACAGAAAAGAAAAAAGAGAGAGAGAGGGAGCAAGGAATCATAACTTTCTCTGCCTCTTGTGCTCGCTTTGCCTGTCTCTTTCACACTTTCTGCTTTTATGGCGAAGCACTGTCCCATGGTGCTATACCTTGATGCTTGTTTAATCTGCAGACCAGTAAATCTCATAGCCAAGGTTAAAAAAAAAAGGGCCATGCTGAAAGTGGGGAGCCAAAGCATCAATAGCCCTGACTCAGAGACTAATGTGTTTTTATTTGTTTTAACGCTGCCCTTAAACTGTGGAAATATGAGGGGGAGCGACATATGCAAATATGTGAGGAAGTGTGTGTGCATGTGTTGGGGAGGCTAGACTGATGGCTGTAGATATTAGCTTGGAGTTTAAAGCATGCCGACGGTGGAATCAGAGGGACATTTTCGTCGCATTTTTTCCTTATGTCCCACTATTATGAACTAACTGCTGCTCACTTGCCAAATCTTCTTCCAAACAACAAAAGGGCCAGCTCCCATCCCGTCATAATGGTGATGTTAAGTAATGTTTTAACTGAAAGTAAACACATTTCATGAATGTAATAAAAATCCAATGTGCTGAGAGCTGTTTAATCAGCATGTGAATACAGCAGTGTGTGTCTGTAAGGTGGCCGCTGTCCAATGTGTTGATTAGTGGTTTGGCTTAAGCTGCCTGCCACCTAACGGAGCGCTTGCCTCGCTCCGCCTGACCACAGGCCAAAAACTCATCCTGCCAAATATCACTCAGCGCTGCTAGTGGGAACTGACGCACCAAACACACATGCATAAATGCGCACAGGCATTAACTTTCTTCCCTCTTAAGCATGTGCGTACCTCACTTGCTAATGAACGCCCCCTCTACATCATAATATTATGCTGGCTTTGAGCAATTACATTAATTAAAGTCTCGTAGATGCAGTCACCCACTTCTGCCACTTACCTCACTTTCTCACACACAAACAAAAACATACACCACCACCAACACCACCACCCTAACGTCTGGCCCTAAACTTCACCACACCGCTCCCTACATCTCCCCCCAGTGTTACACTCAAATCAAGAGACAAGACCTACACCCAGGTCCCATTAGACCTCCATGTCCTAACCGTCACCCACTTAATTCACTACCAGCTCAGAGCAAGCACAAGAGTGAAGAGGACAAAAGAGGCAGGGACAGAGCATGCAAATGGGTGAAAGTGGAGAAAAGAATGAGTTATGTATCTCTAAGAAAACTGCAATATAGTGGTATTATTTCTGCATCATTATGTGGGAAATTAAATAATGAAAAGATTGGTCTGAAAGGCGGTTCAATGTCTTGCCAGACATACGCACATATCCGGATGTACGTGCCCCAGCTGACTGGGAAATGCAGTTTGACCTTTTTTGGGAATTGGCTATTTTTGTCACATCGGCGTTTGAAATATATAGTGGCAATTATTATGTAATCAATTCATGACTGTTTCCAATTAATACTAGTTTTAAGTTGTGACATTTGAAAAAAAAAAAATCACTTAACAGTTGAAAGAAGACACTATTTTGAAATTAAATTTTCGATCACCACACGAAATGGAAGCGCTGAAATCATTTAAGTCTTGTGACTAAGTTGCCACTTAGGTTCCACAGAGGGGAGGCACAACTATGTGAAGAATGGATGAGCTGACTGAGAAAAGGCCATTAGCAAAACAAACAGCCTCCTTTTGCAACTATGAATCCCTTCCAGACCAATCTATCTCCACCATAAATCTGTGACAACAAACCCTCCACTGTGATTGTCAGGGATGATGAAAAGATGCATGTATTAACCATGACTTTAAAATTGCTACATGCAGCAATATAAGATTCAATCCATTGCAAAAGTCAAAAAAAAAAATACAACAGGCTGCATCTGCATCTAATCATGTCATGATCTAAGTATCACTGTCAAATGTCCAGGCGTTGATTATTGCAACAGACTTTATTGTGGTGTCGGCAAGGGAAACATGCAAAGATTGCAACTAATTCAAAACGCTGCTGCCAGGTGTTTAACACGCACCAAGAGGAGCCACCATATTACACCAATCCTTGCAGCCTTTCACCTGTTACCTGCTCGTTGTAGAACTAATTTTAAGATTTGATCGCTTGTTTTTAAAGCTTGGTATGGTCTCGCTCCTGCCTACATATGTGATTTGCTGAAGTCCCATGAGCCGGAATGCAAATTGAGGTCTTCTAATAAGGGCCCATTAAGTTTTCCAAATCTCGAACTGTCACCAAAGTTGACAAGTCGAGATATCGCTATGCAGGCCTCTCACCTCTGGGACTCCCTGCCTGGACATCTCAGCTGGCAAATGTAGGATGTAATTATTTGTTTTATTGAAAAGCACTTTGTAACTTTGTTTTTGAAAAGTGCAATATCAATAGTTTTATTATTGTGTTCAATTTTTTTTTGGAATCAGTAAGTTCCAACTTCAGTATTCTTTATAGTCTTGTTTGACATTAGCTTTAATTACACAGTCCTGTGCCGTTCAAGTGGTGGGAGGAGTACTTACGACTGACAGGCGAAGGCCATCCCACAGATGGGGAGACAGCGAAACACACCCTCCCATCGCACCACATTGACCTGCCCTAGCCACCAGCCACTGAGCAGCCCATGTTTGAATGAGGACAGCACCATCTAATGGGAAGCAGGGGGAGGAGGGGGGGGGGGCAGGAGTTACAGCCCAAACCAAAATAAACACGAGTGAAGGAAGAGCACAAAGAAGAAAAAAGGGGGCTGCACCCATGCTAATGGCTCATAGACAGATAATGAAAGTAATGAGTGAGGAGAGAAAAGCTGAGAGAATGAAGAACGACATAGAAACTACATACTGAACACAGACATAGCCCAAAAAAAAAATCTGAAAATGAAGGAGATACCTCATGAAAGAGATGATACATTTGACTAAAAAGAAAATAAGGAGGATAATCTAGATGTTGAAAATGTTTTCGATCAGCATGAGTGTTTCCAGCATCTTGCTCCATTTGTTCACCGATAGAAATCACAGTAAGCAGTCCGTAATCTTCTAGCCTCTCATACCGACAGGGGGTGGTGAGAGGGAAGCACAAAACTATGCTACATTCCTCTGCCTTATTACTACTGCCACCAAAACACACACACACACTCACAAAGCTGGCATGGCACAGACCAAACCTGAATCAAAGGTGAAAAATGGGGATGAGTGAGAGGAAGGTTCAGGTAGGTTGGAGGGAGGTTTGCAGAGCAACATTAGGCTTTCCTTTAGCTCCAGAACTGGCATCCTCCACCGCCCCTCCACTGCCTTTACGGTGGTGTTAGACTGGGGGTGGTTTCCATGGTTTACTTACGGGTGACAGCAGAAGGTTGTGGCAATAATGGGCAGGCACTGAATGACACCCTTCAAGCGCCAAAGGTGAACCCGCTCCACCCAGGAGCCAGAGATTATGCCGTAGCGTAGAGACGACAACACTATCTACAGCAATAGCGGCAGAAACAGCAGCAGGACAGATGGGAAACAAAAAAGGTGTGTGGGGGGGGGGAGAAGGTAGAAGGTAGTAAGGAAGAATGAGGGGAGAGACACGAGGGAAAGAAAAGTTTTTCAATTAGAGAAAAGGAAAGGGAAGGAAAAACAAAGTGTATAAAAGAAGGGTGGGGGGGGAGATTTGTCACTGTTAGAGGGTTAGGGGTCTGGATTGCACCCGGCTGGGCCCGGGCGTGGGTCTTACGCCAGATACACGCCACAACTGCTTCAGGTTGTCTGCCATGCTATACAACTAAAAGTTGCGTCACACATAGGAAGACTTTAAAAAAGCAGATTCAAGTCTGTGGAAGCAGGAGTTGCAAGTCAGTCAAAGAAAACTACCTGCATACAGTACGTACACACACACAGAGAGATTCTGGGTGGCATATATAAAGAGTAAATGAGCTGAATCACACAAGGCAGAAAAAAAATCTGCTGTCTGACTCCTCCATAGATATTAACTGTTTTTGCAATATTTAAAAAAAAATTTTATGCAAAATGTAACAAAATAGAGTCGTATCATGAATGTCCACAAAGAGTTCAATGCGAGTTACTACTTAGAGATTACTGACAGCAGCATCTGACCTTTATTCATTTTTCACTCGCAGTGTTAAAATGTCTCTGGGGGCCGAAATGAGTCATTTTCTAAGTGCTGTCTCTTTCCTGGGAGAATGCATTTGTTTTAGATAAAAAGCAGAGCAGCAAATGTTTTCACCCTGATGTGATTTAGCGTTAATTTGCTCTTGAAAAAAAAAAAAAAGAAAAAGAAAAGGAGCGGGACAATAACATATTGATAAGGAAGACACACTTTTTAGAATTAAAAAAGAATAAAAAGTATATATATATATATATATATATATATATTCAGAAAATCAATTTAGTTTTGAGTGAAGATCAATAAATTACTCTACAGGTTTTAAATGGGTTTGTAGTATTCAGATGCACTGTTTTTGAGCACATTGGCTTCAGAGTCAACTCTTACTGGCACAGAAACTACAATGCCTTAACAAGCCTCTTAGAAGGTGATTCTTCACAATGTGGCACAGCTGCATGACTACGACATTAGCATACTCATATCAGTAAGTACATTTGTTATGTGCATTACACACTGTGAGCCTTTATAACTGCAGGAGGCATCATTCATATAAACTACATGCTCCAGTGCCGTGTAAGATCTCTATATCTATATTTATCCCACAGAGCTGCTGTACTGTAAAGGTCAGATAATAAAAACAGTTCTGTCTCATGCATGTTGATGGTAAAAGCCAAAATGTGTTTATATAGCTCTCTAAGTTAAGGTCGGTGCACAGGGCCTGGCTGTGTGCGTGTGTGTGTGTGTGTGTGTGTGTGGTGGTGAGCTCACCGTGAACATGAAGAGGGTGTAGAAGATGAGCGCCATTGCGGAGAATGACTGGATAGAGGACATCATGTTCCTTTGTAGGCTCAGAGGGAGAACAATGAAGAGGGACACCGCAATCAGCAGCAGCACGCGAAAACTGCCCGTCACCTTTACGAAAACAGTCAGACATAATGATAGAACAGTTAAAAAATGCACTTGTAAACACAATTAAATATATAAGTGTTTTTGCCCATTGCAGTCACGAAAATCAAGTGTGCGAATGAGAAGGCATGGTCTCAAACCTGTAAACCCAACAGCTGGGCAAAGAAATTTGAGCCCAAATCAGCGATAACCACATAGAAGGCAATGCAGGTTCCCAACATCAACCCAATCATACTGTAAGGAAATTGAGAAAGCAGAAGTTAGGGAAAAATTATATTTTTAAACTATGTCTATCAACGGTAATGGAAACCAACTTGTTTTATTTTAGCTTTGAACATTTATGTTTACCATTTCACTTTCTGTTTAGAATCCTCAATCATCTAAACCTCTTTGAGTCAAATTGTGTGTTGTGAATAAATAATAGGACCTGCCTCGTCTCCACCAATGTTTTTCCTGGTTTTCCGTAAGCATGGAATGCTGCACAGAGGGAAGGGACATTAGTGTGAACAACATGTGAGCAAACAGATGGCAGTGTCCTGAAAATAGTCGGGTGCGATTACATCTGACATCAAAACTAGGGGACTGCACTCATGTAGCATTCATAACATCCTGCTTATTCATCGTATGTTCCATGGTACAGGAGCTTGAACATGTTATCAGAAAGATTTGTTGGGATTACTTTGGCCTCGGTGTGGTTCATTGTTAATAACAGTTTTGCATCTGCAAGTCTTATCTGTCCAATCATGACAGCAATTATTGCTACTGCTAACTACAAACAGCTACCATTTTAAGCAAGCAGAGGCTGCTGCCGCCAAAGGTTGATCAAATTCCCCGTGAAATAGGACACTGGGTACTGAGATCAAAAGTGGCAAACGAAAAACACTATCTCGACAGAATCGTTCTTGTAAGCAATCTCAGCCTGCAACGTCTGTGCATAATCTTGTTCGTCCAGGTCACGGGCATCTCAAGGCATTGAAGTGCATGCTGTTCTTGGGAACAGCATGCACTGATGAAACCCATTTGGATAAAGGGTGAAACATCTTCCAGACACATAAGCAAGTCCAGTTGACCTGATTCAGCTCCTTCAGATACTAAGCCTGCAATAAAAGCCAGAAATTTTTGAACATATTTACACAGAAATGTTGCTCATGGCTACTTTTTCTCACCCAGTCCAGCATAGGTCCTTCGTTTGGTGTTGCTGGCCGTGTGAACCAAGAACATGCAGGACTTGTGCGTCATCCACGAACAGAAGAACAACAGGATGGTTCCCAGCACTATCCCACACTGTAACAGAAGAGACGAAAATTTTGATTTCAATGAAACAACTGTCCATAGACTTGTCCTGAAATGATGCTCCTCTATTACGTTTCACAAACATTTAAATTAATTCGAGGTAGTCTTGAAGCCACGGCAGTCAAACTGGCATCTTCACAAATTAGCCTGATGACATCTGGTTTTGAAAACTGATTGCAACACCAGAAGAAACAGAAAACACATGTAGCAGTTTAAAAGAGGAGAACACAATTCATGATGTAACACACAGAAAAGAACGCACAAACCATGTACAAAATCCTTTTTTATGATGGCACCCCTATCGGAATGACGAACATTGACTGGATGATGTCATTAAAGTTTCTGTGTTTTGCGTGCTGGTGTTTTGCTTGCTGGTTTTGACGCTTTATGTCATGAAGTATTACTTGTTGCAGGATGCTTTGATGCAACTTCGATGATTAATGTCATGAGGAATTGCTGTGATGTCAAAGTAACACTGTATGTACCATATAGTATGCGCAGTATGTATGTTGTGTCTGTGTGTGTGTGTGTGTGTGTGTGTGTCTGTGTGACAGTTGAGAGGCTGCAGCTTGGAACAA
>CAAKHG010003768.1:4298-27130 GCA_901007715.1 Dactylopterus volitans
GCCCAAATGCAGTAGATGCTACAGACATACTATGCATGAACACTCGCAGGGTAAGAAGAGCACAGTCAGTTAGAATAGAATAGAATAGCCTTTATTGTCATTGTACAGAGGACAACGAAATTGGAGTGCAACTCCCTTTGGTGCATTTGTAAAAGAGCATAGATAAAGAAAGTAATATATACAAGATATAAACAAAGTAGCAGTGTCAGTCATTGTAGTCTTTGCAAAACGAGATTGTAAACATGTAATGTAACAGTTAATTGCACTTGAGTGTATTGGTTATTGCACAGAAAATTATTAATTTATTGCATATGATAATATTATCAGTATATTATTGTGATTGTTCATCTATCCGGTTTCTTCTGAACTCAAAGGATGTTTTGCTGCAACAAAAACAAGTTTTACACAAAAGCCGAGGAACCTTGCCAACACAATTTTACAGCTCATTTACCGGAGGGGAAAAGATAACACTGTTCATGCTGCCGAATCATAAGCTTGGTTATCTTGTTGTTCATAATTAAACACCTGGTTTATACCTCCATCTATTGGTTAAATGTGGAAAACTGACGCCATATAGCTTCACGGTCATGGCCCGCAGGGTTGTGTTGAAGCCTTATGTGGCCTATAATCAAAGCTGTGTGAATATAAAATATGAACATGAAAATGTGTCAAAATTAAAATGAAAATTAAATAATCCAATTTACAATTTCATTAAGTCATACTGATAAAGGTATTCTTTGATCATATTAAGTCGAGCCCTACTGAACAGTGGACAAAATCCAAACCATAACTCAAATTTTATAATGTAAATGCAATGTAAACACTATATATAGTCAGTTGATGCAAGAAATATGGAACTTCAATGAATTGTATTACATGTATTAAGAGAAGAAAAAAAGAATCATAATCAGTGCACAAGCTATAATCAAATACATCAGTGACTTTGACCTTTGTCATTCCAATCAGTCATTCCTCAATTTTGAGTTGATTTTTGAGCTGAATTTGAGGAAATTATCCTGCTGTCCAACCCTGTTGTTTATCCTTTTGTCTCAAAATCCCATTCACAAGAACAGTATGTACATGCAGGTGGATGGATGTTAAAGGTCTGATGAGACATTTGAAGTGCAGCAGGCTGAGTCAGAGGTCAGCATGTAATCTTACCTGAACTGCTCCTCACAGAAAGGTAACCTCTCATCACATAGGAGTTGTTACTGTAGTTTCTTCTCACAACATCCTGCACAGTCCTTTTGTAGCTGCCAACACGCAACATCTGTCACATGCTGATATCTCACGTGTTTGCATACAAATATGGCAGCCTCATGAACACTAAGGAAGCTCTACTTGCTCTTGTTCTCTCCATGGCTGGACCTCAGATTGACTCTCGGCACCCACACTCACCCTCACTCATCCAATACACAATACACCACAGATATCCTGATTTCCTTCTACTCCATGTGTAACTAATTCAATTGTGGTAGACTGATGTGGAGCCATTTGTAACACATTGTAATAGAACACAGTGAAATGGATGCCTGGATATTTGCCACTACATTTCAGATTCTTTTAGTGACTGCAAACACGTAGCCTCTACACGGCTGAAAAATACCCTTCATTACAAGTGAAACACCGTCCACCCCTTAATTTTTCATGTATATTGTTATGTAACAAATTAGTCCCTCTCAGATTACACAGATAAGTCCTTTTCACATTTCAACAGTAGGTGTTGCTGTAACACCAGAGTCAGTAAGGAACAGGCAACTCAAGTCAATGTATGAATTTGTGAAGCAAAATAAAAATGGCGCTTAAGTTCATCAACAACATGTAACTTGTGCCTGTTCCTTACTGCCCCACAGGCATGTTAAACAAGTCGTAAACATTTTAAAAGGGATAGACGTAGATGTTAGTCAGGGGTTGAATACCTCAGTTTTGGGGTCGTGGTTCGGTACACTTCAATACACCAAGGAAAAAAGAAACAAAAAGTACCAGATACATAATTTTAGTTTTCATTTATTCTGGACAGTTTTGCCGGTTACAGTTTGCTCAGGTAATTTTTCTCAAGGCTTTTGAGCATCATTGGCAAGTTCCTCCTCCACAGTTTCTATCCATCCAGAACCAACAAAACACTATTTCTTCAAAAGCTAAGCCTCATGAAAAAAATGGCATCTGGAAAAGAAACACAATGACCCTTGAAAGAAATGATCTATTGATGTCTAGTTACAGCAGACTGGGAAAGTGGTTTTGGTCCTGGAAGTTTCTTCCTATCTGTCTCGGAGCTTGACTGTGAGTACATCTGCTGATGCCTCTTGACACATGGGGATGTTCCTGGAATCATTGGGTTTCTCAGGTCTTTCAGCATCATACACCCTCCTACAAGTGACCCAACTGAGGCTGATCAGACCCCAGCTTGTGTCCAGATGGCTAGTTAGCTACTATGGCACTATGGGTCTCCTCTCTTAAGCCACAGCCATCTTACGGCCCTCTCAGTCACTTCGGTGGTATTGTGTATGCCCCTCCTCATTCTCTCTCCCTCAATGCCTAGGCTGCAGTAGGCTCTGGCCAAGGATCAGGCTGCAAAACCTCTGCATACAACTTCCACTGGGAAGCACCTCCTCTCTCTCTAGCCTGTTGACAGTCTCCAATCAGTCCCACACACTTGGAGAGCTACCAGGATGATGTCTGGTTGCAGGAAGGTGACTCTAATGTGGCTGGGGAACTTCAGCTGCTGTTCGAGGCCCACCAACAGATGCCAGTCTCTTGCAGAAGTCAGGATGCCTGCAGGTGTTCTTCTGCCAAGAGATGCCTGTTCCCCTACTCTAATTAAGGCGATGGTTTTCTTGGAGGTACAGAACTGTTTTGCCCGCACAAGTCCAGAGCTGATGGCTTCAACACTGGTCTTCCGGACTTGGTCGTGACTTCACCGGTGGTGTCCTTCCCCAAGTGCCATGGTGCACCAGCTGATCATGTGCTCTCTGGTCCCTCGCTTGGAACACAGTGGGCATGTCGGTGTCTCTGCTATGACCCATGTGTGCAGGTTTGCCGGGCTTGGAAGCACATCATTCACAGCCTGGATCAGGAATTTGATGCGGTGAGGCTTGGCTTTCCAGAGCTCAGTCCAGGTAACTTTCCTCTCAACCACGTTTTCCCACCTTGTCCAGGCTCCCTCATGCCTCATTCCCACTGCCTTGCAGGATCTCGTTTCTTCCACTGCTGCTCATACCTCCTCTTGAATGAGGCACCGCCTCTCTTTCCCTCTGGTGTTCATTTGGGGAGTTGGAAAGGATCCCTGCCCATCACGACCTTGTGTGACCACTCCCATGAGGCTCCTTTATCACAGCCTTGCCTCTGCCTCCTGGTCAGCATCCTCCGCCCTCCACTCCCTGCCAGTCTGCACTTGGATTCCAGCGTTTGCCATTCTCAGGTCACTTGAGTGCCTGTGCTGCATCACCTCTTTTGTTCTTGACACTTTGAATTCTTTTTCTAAGGATTTGAGGGGCAGATGTAGTTTGCTGTTGCGCCCATAGAGTGCGATAGAACTCAGGACTTTGTTACCAAAGCCATCTCAGGAAATGGTTGCTGACCTTCCTCTCCAAGGTCTTAACTACGGAGCTTGGAACGGCGTAGACAAGAAGGGTTCACAGGATCCTGGGATGAATGCCATGCTGGTAGACCCAGGCTTTATATTTTCCGTGTAGGCCTGACTTGTCTACTGATTTCAGCCAGCCATCCAGCTCAGTGCAGATTGACTGGATGGATGCTGTGTCTGTCAGAGAGCTGTCGACAACCGTTACCAACCTCAACTGGCTTTTCCATGATGGTTAGGATAGCTGTGCCTGTGATGTTGACTTGTCCTCCACAATTTCTTTCCTCAGTATCATTGATCTTGATTTGGCATAATTGAAACGTATCCTGGTCCACTCCACCAGCTTTTGGAGTCCCTTCAGAATCCACTGGCAGCCTGATCTGTCATAACTGTGAGGTCATCCATGAATGTCCTCATTGGTGGCTGCCGTTGTCCAGAGCTCATTCGGGGCCCTCTGCACTCTGGCTCAGCAAACTTAGTGAGCATGTTCATGGTTAGGGAGAACAGTGTCACAGTGAACCCTGTGATGATGCCGATCTCAACCTTGTGCCAACTAGATGTTGTTGTAGCAGTCAGCGATGAGATCTCTACACCAGCTGGGGACATGATGTTTCGTCAGAGTGAGCTGTACTAGCTTGTAGGAGATAAGTCAAGTCAAACTTTATTTCTAAACATTTAAAAACAAAATCAGTTGACCAAAGTGCTGTCCAGACTATGTGAATATAGTATAAAGATAAGCAGCCACAGTCAAAACCCTCGATAGGAACTTGAGCACTTGAGAAAAAAAACAAAAACAAAACACTAACAAAATAAGTCTGTCTGGATCTTTCCACTGTGAGAGTTTTGCTGATGGCGATGGAGATCAAGCATAGCTTTAATATCATTAAATATTTGCTGTTCTGTTCAGTGTGTTCCTACTAAGTCAACATTTATGATCAGCACATACAGTACATGTATTTATTTTATTTTTAACTATTTTATTTATATAGCGCCACATGACAGCAAACGTTATCTCATAGCGCTTTCCAAGTAGAGCAGGTTGAGATTGTACTCTTTATGTATTCTAATAAATGTCTTTTGTCTGGTGGTTGTTTGTTGTAATTTAGAAAGAGATACTTGATTATAGTGTTGCAGGACTTGAGTCTGGCCTTGTTAAGAAAATCTTTTCAGTTCCTAGGTTTCGGACTTAAAAGAATCTGTACCATCAAAAAAGTCTCAGACAAGTGAAACTTACTTTGTCTTTTTTTCCCAACAGTGACACTGTTAAACTTAAACTTCTCATACTCTAAATCCAAGATGATACACGTTTATAAAAATTACTTAGTTCATTGATTATGCATGAAAAAGTATGTAAATGTCCTTACTTATGTTGGAAGATATGAAGTATTATGTCATTCAGTGTCACACATGAGTATGAAAATCATCACAACTGCATTTAACACTATTATGTGAGACGACAAAGAAGTTTAACGTGACTCTATGTCATATACATCTTTTTGAGTCCAACACTATGCAATCTGATGTTTGTTTGATCTTTAAGATAAGGGTGCAAAGGAGGTAAAAAGTGCATGAATGCAAGAGGGATACAGTTAAAAAATAGTGCAATCGCAATGCAAAAATTACAATAACAGATTATATACATATTTACACATGGGGAGAGGAAGAACTAAATTGTTGCATTGTAAAGTTTGACAGCGGTGGGGATTAAAGACCTGCAGTAGGGCTCCTTCCTTCCAGAGCTGCATCAGAGCGTGGTAAAAGGTGTTGTCGATGATGGATGTCAGTTTGGGAAACATCCTCCTCTCGCCCTCCTCCAGCAGGCAGCCCAGGACGGCGCTAGCCTTCCTGACCAGCTTGTTCATTCTCTCCTGTCCCCGTCAGTGCTGCCTGACCCTGAGCTGACCATGACGTAGTGCAGTGTCCCTCCCAGAGGGCTGCGATCACAGGATGAGACGAGTGGCGAGGGTGGCAGACTCACTGGCTATTAGTACAAAGGAGATGCAGCAGAGTCCTCCCATGTCGAAAAAACAAGCTGCTGGATTATAACACACGCACAACTCAACCACACAGTTTCATTTACAATGTACCAAAACAGAGGGTAGTATTAATTTTAACCCATGATGTGACGTCAGAGCTATTAGTGTTCGTACACACCGCAGTGTTGCCAACTTGCCGACTTTCTCGCTAAATCTGGCGACTTCCCAACTCTTCTCAGCGACTTTTTTCACAAAATCGACTAGCGACACATCTAGCAGATTTTTCTGGTGTTTTGGAGAGTCTCACCTGAAAGCAAGTATCACTCCGCAGTTACTGTCCTCAATGAGCAGTAAGTGCTGCCACAAGCCCCTCCTTCGTCCTGCTCACGGATGGTCAGGTTCAGAGTAGCCTGGCGCAGGCGCAGAAGTCCCAGTTGCAGTCAGAGCAGCGAGGAGAGCCACACCACTCCGCCTCCAGACTGCAAATGAAATGGGCATCATGTGCTAAGCTGCCACTGTTTACAAAGCGAGATGTAAATGTAAATGTTTCCATCCATCACAACAATGTCCCTTTATTATAGTTTCTCCCGAGGTCCAGTCCCAGCAGGTTCAGAGCGTGGTTTTGGTCCCCCTCTTTTGATCCTTCTCCCCTTAATGACAAGCTACAACCTGAATCAAAGAAAATTTTCAACGTCTCTAATCTATTTCCTGAAAAGATGGTGCAGTTTGAACCTGAGATAGTACAGAATATCACAGTATGCCAACAAGTTCAAACCAAAATGACCAGCAGGTGGCCATGCTAGAGAGGGAAATATTCCTATTTACGCTCAATTAGCTCACATTTTAATCAAAGCTAAAAAGTCCATCTTTGGAACACGAGGTTTCGAAAATATTAATGCAACAGTAGCTGTGATAGCCCTGCATCTGTGAATACATACTGAACAGACATGTGCTCATAATATTCAATCAGTAGCACTTCAACATATATCAAACTTAAGTGACATCAGGTTCATAGGTGCTTTTATACACAAACATGAATTAAAAATGTCCAAATATTTCTGAAATTCAAGAAAATCCATATCTCAATGTCTCAATTATGAAACCAAACGGTGCAGGTCTTCTTTTATGCTGTGAAATGGTGGGACTCAATAAGCATTACAAGGCATTATCGCCACCAACTTTTCAGGAGTGTAAATAGATGGCAACCCACTGCATTAAAAATCCTAGGATAGTGTGTTTCATAGAACTCACAGTTCCCTGGGAAAGCTCAGTAGAGGAAGCCTATAAAAGGAAAAAGCTTAGATATGCAGAGTTAGGTGCAGAAGCTGAGCAGAGAGGATGGAAAGTGAGGATCCGTCCAGTGGAAGTGGGGTGTAGCGGGTTCGTGGCTCGATCAGCCATTTCACTCCTGAGAGAGTTGGGTGGGAGAGGCCAGAGTGTGAGGAAGGTAGTGAAGGAGTTGTAAGATGAGGCAGCTCAAGCTAGTCAGTGGATTTGGATTAGGAGAAGCAATAGCAGTTAGGGGGTGAAATAGGGCTTGGGAATAGGGGGAGGCCAGACGTCCTGCCTAGACCGGCATGGGGGAGCGTGTCTAGACAGACTCCTCCCTCCGACTCTGCCTTCCCCGCCCCCTTGTCCCAGGAAGAGGAAGTGTATATAACAGGGAGGTGTGGCCTGCTGGAGTCTCTCTCACCATGCGGCCATTTTGAGGTGAGCTGAATTGTTTGCGGGTGAATTATTGGGTTTTCTCTCTCTCTCTCCCGTTAAGTTACCCTGTTGGTAGGGAGCTGTAAGATTGTAGGTGACTGTATAGTCGTAGTATCGGCACTGTCACTACCTCGAGCTTGCATAACAGAGCCCGGGTTTGTGGAAGGTGACATGCTGTTTTTACTGCGCTAGCAGTAGTAGCATGTGCTAGGAGTTTGGTGTGCAGTGGTGAGGAGCAGTGATACCTGGCATTAGGGGGGTGACTCTGGGACGCCAGAGATCGCTGTCTAGCC
The DNA here is from genome assembly GCA_901007715.1 of Dactylopterus volitans. Classification (NCBI taxonomy): domain Eukaryota; kingdom Metazoa; phylum Chordata; class Actinopteri; order Syngnathiformes; family Dactylopteridae; genus Dactylopterus; species Dactylopterus volitans. The sequence goes on from CAAKHG010003768.1 coordinate 11,855, forward strand.
TCTTGAAGGTGTTGTGGGACCAACTAGACGAAACACTGATGAAGGGAGGTTCCCACCTGATGACCCCAGAGACATGTTAGCTATCACTGCTCCCTGGTCTGCTAAGATAGACTTGCCTTGAGCTCTCTTCACTGAGTGTAGATCCTATACAAGAACACAAGATTCTTGTGTTTGCTGTAAACTCTTCAAAATAAAGCACTTTTTTTTTTTTTTTTACTTTTTTTTGTCAATGCAAAGTCCCACAGCTCCCGCATCAGTTGGGAATCACTAGCTTAAAGGGAAGGAGGAAAAAGCAAATAGCCACAAGCAAATATCATCAAATATTTGCTATCCTGCTCAGCTTGTTCCAACTAAGTCAACATTAGGCCCATCAGAAACAAATGTGTTCAAATAAATATAATCTCAAATGTGTTTACATTTTCAGGAAAGAAATTCTATCATTTTGAATCATCTAGAGCAATATCAGCTCTGGCAGTCCTCTTTTTCACCAGTGACACTGATAAACTTCAACTTTTTGTACTCTCACAACAATAGAAATAAATGAATGAATTACACACAGTAACTTGTGTTAAAGAGGTCTGTCATTCATTGGCACACTGTGTAATTTCAAAATCTGAAATGAGACGACAAAAGAGTTAGATTAAGTCCATGTGATGGTTATCAATCTTGTTAAACCTTTTGTGTTTTTGCAAAACAAAAGTTTCAACCTACCCTATTATGGATTTTGGTCAACTCCCTGAAGGAAGCTCAAGATGCAGCGTGGCAACCTGCCCTAGACTCCCCCTGCAGATATGAACCTTTATTTAATGTTGGCAGTGCCGACAGTAAAGTCTAACTGACTCATGTTGACTCTTGTTGAGTCAAACGGTATAATGCTGGGAACCTGTTACAATTTGCTTGAATGAATGATGTGAAATGTTTGTGTCTAACGTTTTGTTTTTAGTAACTTTTGACGCAATCTAGAGTGGCTTACAGTGAACTCGTCCACAAACTAAAACAACAATAATGCCATATTTCTTGTGAAATCATTTTGATGTTCTGCCATGATGAAGTGATGTGGGGGTTTAAGCACTTGACAGCAGCATGAACAACCTGAGGGCAGAGAGAACTGGATGAAACTGGGATTAACACCCTGCGGTTGTATGCCTTAGCCAAACAGTCAGGTTGCAGAAAACATCCTCCTTCACAGCCATGTGAAGAATTTGAGTAAACTGTAAATTGGAACTGAGTAAATGTATTAAGTGAGGGGAAAAAATGAAAATGGGATGGACAGGCAAGACAACCTGATAACAGCACAGAGGCAGAAAAACTTTTAAATTGTCTGTTTGCTGACCCAGCATTTTTTCAGTTCTGCAGAACTCTTGCAGATGTCTTCAAGCTTCAACACACTCGATTCAAATGAGTTGGCCGTTATGAGGTTTCTGCATGACTTGATGAGCTAGCTCATTCATGGCTATTGGTGCTAACCGATGGGGAAAAATTTTTTAAATTTTAATGTTTTAACATAATACAAGGTACACTACATGTTTAACCTTCGGGCACTTTTATTGGTAGAGTTGAGATGAGTGGATTTTTCAAACATGGACTCTGACAGCGTTTCACCCTGTTAGAAGCATGTATATAGGTATTGCAAAGTGTTAAAATGTAACTAATCAACAATACTTCATTTTTCTTACACCTTAATTGTCCCTTATTCCATTATCGCTGATTTTTTTTATTTCAAAAATAATGAAACAAGAATTGTTGCGTAAAAAAAAAGTGTAATTTTGGACAGTCACATGTATGCATTTGCACAATGAATAGCATGTATGCTGTTTATGTGTTTTCCACTCTGCAAATTAACATAAAAGCATGCAACACATTGAACATGGTTGTCCAATTACTGAAAAAGAGAGTGTGACTTACAGAAAGGAAATGGGCTCAATCAGGTGAAAAGGACCCTTACAGGATGGAATTACCAACAATACAACTGTTACCTTCCAAAAGACTCATCCGCTCTGCAGCCAGCCTGTAGACTTTTAAACCTAATGTGGTGGAACCTCACTTGGATTACTTTTTAACTAAATCAGCCATTCCTCTGTGAAGCAGCAGACATAACTAGCTGGCTCTGCAGACTTAGAGAGGACTAATGTTAAAAAAAAAGTGGTTTACTTTCTCCATAAATTTGGCAAATCGGGTGGAAATTTAAGTAGTACATGCAGATTAACATCATTAAATTTTCAACAACGGTAAGATGGATCTTACCTCACCTTGCTCTTTTTATTTAATTTCCACGAGTGATTCCACTTCCTGAATCTTGGTTCCTGGGAATTGTAGTTTTCTTTTGTTTAGAAGGCTGAATACCCCAATCTAATGGCGAACACAATTTCGGGGACACAGAGGAAATTAAAAAAAAAAGAATAAATAACATTATACATAAAACATAAATGTACATATCAATCATGGAGGGGTGTGTGTGTGTGTGTGTGTGTGTGTGTGTGTGTGTGTGTGGGGGGGGGGTTATACGACGAAAACAACATGGCTCTTGAAATGTGAAATTTCAAACTGAATGTTTTCACAAAAACATTGATTCACTACACATATTCACTACACAACTGTAGCTTGCTGTTGTTGGAAGCTTGGGGACTGTTAGATTCGTTCACATTCGTTCACCATGATCACGCAGGGAACGTTAAGAATATCATATCATCATTGAGCATTTCCATCTAACGTTACCTCATTGTCCCTTCATTTTCTTCTGAAAATACTTTAATATACTCATCTGAAAATGCAACCAGAAATGAAACATGCCGCACGAAGGCCACTCTATTCTTAATACGTTACTATCGTAGAAAAACACAACATACGTTAACATTAGGCTCGTTTTCTCAGGCTTGAACAAAACATGCATTGAACTTAACCTTCCTTAAGTACCTTTTTTTCGCCTTTCCTCTCCCTCTAATTCGGACAGTCGTCTCTTTTCCTCCACTCCTGCGCGCAGCGAACGCACCGCAGTAACCTTTGGAGCCAGACAGGCAGGTGCCGACGGTCTTGGCTTTTTGCCAAAGAAAGTTAATTGTAGTGTCACGTTTCATGATTTTAAAAGTCATTTCAGACTTTGATTATGGTAAGTATATTTGCGCAAATATAGGCTATATATATGTGTATATATAGCCAATATACTTTACATTGTTTAAACAAAACAAAAAAAACCTTCATTCTGAAGGTGTGGCGGCTTTTACATGTAGCGGACACCCTGCAGATTTCTCCTTAATTAAAATCAAATATTTAGTATAAACATATTTCATGCATTTTGTGTTAATGATACAAAGAAGACCTCAAACTATAGCTAATTAGACTTTCATTATAAACAATGATTTATCACAGGTAAGATATTAAGAGTTATTTCCTGAGGATGGAAAAGTCGCCAATGGCAGCTGATCATTTGAGGAAGAAGAAGAAGTCAGTGAGTGATTTGTCTAATATTCAGGCTCTGTTGTCGTAAAATGGAACATCTCTGCGTGCAGAAAGTGACTATCTCAGAACAATCCAATCAGAATCAATTATGAACATAGATGTGACGTCATCCTTGCTATCCCGGTGTATCTCAGAGGCTTTGCGGCAGGATCCGCGCCTGGCGGAGGAGAGAGAAGACGAGAGACGTCACGTGTGGCTGATGGGCTATAAAACGACAGCAGCCGCCTTTAGCCGCAGCGGCAGAATCGGATCCGCGTCATACCTCATAAATAGGTTCTTGTTGCGTTCAAAGTTTTTTTTTTTTTTTGTTTTAGCACAGGAAAACGAATATAAAGTCCCCTTGTTTTTCCGTCTAAATTAAAAAAACAAAAAAACAAAACGATAAATACATTGAAATTCCGTTTTCGTCTTCGAATCGACAGTTGGAATCTTAACTGAACCGAAACGAGAAAACAACTGGTTTCTCACCTCTGTCGTTGTGTGTTCTGACCGCGGGTCGCAAACTTGCCTCTGATTGGCTCGTGGGGTCGTTTATTGTCGTTCTGCCTTCACGGATTCCATCCGGTCTTGGCAGCAGGGACCCCGGTGCTGCAATTAAGGTGAGTCTCTCCGCTTTTCCCTCCTGAAAAGCTTTGCTTTAATCAGAGGTGTCAACTCATGAAGACGCGTCTGTCTTTATGGACATCAGAAACATTTAGCTGGGGAGCCATATTAAGTAGGCTTTATGCTGCTGCACAGAGGAAAATAAAAACAAATACTGTAAAGTTGATCAGCTGAGAAGCCGCCACCACTGCAGGTAAATGATCCACTGAGACAGGAGGAATGTCTGATTGCTTCTGTGTAGATGCTCCAGCAACTCAGCGTGGTATGATCTGCACCTGCTGAATAAAGATTCAACTTTTTCCTCCCATGTCTCCCAGTGTGAAGCTGTGGTCACACTGGTGCCCGATTGGCTGTGCAGCTGCTACCTGCAGATCCCCTCATCTGAACTCAGGACATTCAGCTTTTCTCTGCACAAACACACACCTTTAACAACTGTCTTTCTGTGTTTTAGACCGTCTTCATCACTGAGCCAGCCAGCGCAGGAAATATTAGTATGTAACCCAGATTTCTTTTCTGAATTATTATCCAAACTCTGGCTGGGCTACAGTTTCTTAAGCATTTATTGACAACAGCACTGCAGGATAGTTACACAACTTTGCTTGCTCTAATTTTTTTCCCTTTTCATTCATGACAATTTTTGTTCAACTTCTACATAACTCATTTCTGTCCCTGCCAAAACAGTGCAGGTAGGAACCAAAATTAACACAGGTATGAAGGGGTCATAAATAAGTAATTGAAATACCCCTCAAATATATGTAACACTAAAAGTGCTGTTTTAATGACGATGAAATAATCCCAAAAAACAAAAAAATATTGAATACTTATGATATTTATATAACATGTACATTAACATTACAAGTATAACAAAAGTTACACTTAATTTTTTTTATGAATTTAGTTATGAATTTAATTTAAATTTCAAGTGTCGATTTCTGTGACAAAGTAAAGCTTACAGGGTCTAAAGGGTACACAAGCCATCATCAATAGCCACATGTGTTCGTTATTACATTAACTAATGCGCACAGAGATGCAGGGGTCAGATTAACCAGAAGGCCTCAGTGTGGCGAAGGTTTAAAGGGACAAAAGAGCAGTGGACAGGCTGCTTACTGGTTAGTTACATGCTGCACACTTGCAAAGAGCCTGCCCATCTTTCTGTTTTTCTATCTGTCTGTCTGCCACCCGTCTGTCTGCAAGAACCGGTCACTGTGAACCATCTACACTGCATCTACAATCTCAGCCATCAATTGGTTAAAAAACCCACTCATGGAACAAATGACCTCATTTGAACAAAAGCCTGAGAAAAAAGCAAAGCCACCATCAGTCCAGACGGGTCCTCAAGTCCTCTCATCTGCATGATGATATGCTGACGAAAGACATTTGACTGATTATAAATCACATTTAGTCTTAAGACACGGGCCATTTATGTCTCTATCAGCTGTTTAATCTTACATTAAACATGTTCGATTTGAATATTATCGCTGTCATTATTTTTCAACTACAGAACCATCAGTGCAAATGTGCATGAAGAGCTAGTGAATAAATGCAGTGCATTGCCATCAGGTTGCTGGTTACATAGTGGATCAGATAGGCAGAACTTGCATTGCACTTCCATTATTTGAAAGTGGCTGTAGTGTCAGTGCAACGGCCACCTTAAGAGACGTTTGATTTAGTCCAGTAATGAAGTTGAACAATATATAGTTAACTGACCATCAGATAATAGAGACAGTTTATCTTTTATCAAATGAAAACAGCAAGACTAAAAAACAAATTAACATAAAATGAACTTGAGGCAATTGCTAAATCAATAATCCATAGTAGCATTATTTATATTGAGAAGAACTCCTAAACTTTTGTTCCCAAAATGCTTATGAGTGGGATGACCAAAATATCATATATATCATATATATCTATTACCTATCTAGATAAAGATCTAACTAATGTGTAGATATCTATAGATGTATTATCTATTATCTGTCCAATAGATAGATAGATAGATCTATATCTGCGTGAATAAAAGTAGCTAGATAAATAGGTAGATGTTTGTGTATATATGTACTGCATCTGGTTTCTCTCATCTTCCCATATAAGGACTGCTTATCATAAACTGATGTGTTTTGAGATTTTGACCACTGCTCAGAATGAAAAACTGAAGAATTCATCATTTGACAAACTAATGATAGCCTGTTTGCAGGTCAGCAGTCCACACATCATCATGCCTTTTGGAAACAACCATAACAAGTTTAAGATGAACTACTCTGCAGAGCAAGAGTATCCCGACCTCAGCAAGCATAACAACCACATGGCCAAAGTACTCACACCTGAAATTTATGCAAAACTGCGGGACAAGGAAACGCAGAGTGGCTTCACCATAGATGATGTCATTCAGACGGGCGTCGACAACCAAGGTAACATCCTTGTACTGGTAACTGCTTGCCCAAACCACCTAAATCTTCCTTTAAATCAGGTAACCCCATACCCAAAATCAGTTAACTTCTCCTTCAAGCCAGTTAACTCCTCCCCTAAAACAGCCAACCAGGTCTCTAATCATGTCGTTGCCACCTTCACACTGAGACGGTCTAACCTGGGGCCTGTACTATGAAGCAAGATCCACATACTCAGGGTATGTTGACGTTACATGGCTTGATAAACCCTAACAACCACAGTCGCAGATAACCGTCACGAAACTGGTTGATTAAAGTTAACCATGGATTTCTCAGTCTAGTTATGAGCATTTACATATAAAAGGCGGAGTTTGCATGATCAGTCACAAATATCACACAGCGGTGATGCATGCATCACTCAGCACCGGCAAACTTTCACAAATAAAAGACATATGAATCCATAATGCACAATAAAAGAAACGCAGCTACTGCAGGAAAGAAAAGAAAGCTGATTGAAAATATCTCAGACTGTGTGTGAATGCATAAGTTAATAAGTATCCGGATTAAAGCACTGCAGTAACATTAATCAATAATTGTCATTTAGACACAAATGGATTTATTAATGATAGCAACAGACTTTACTACTGTCTGTGGCAAATGAAAAATTTGCACAGAAGTTACAATCAAAAAAGTAACTGGAAATAACCTGCTGACCATCACTGATGCCCAAGAATTAGAGTGTAATTATATTTACATTGCATGCTCAGTTCTGTAAAGGCCCCACTGTAATAATGTTAAACAGTCTTCTGAGCTTAAGAACAATGGATATAAAAAAACATAATTTAAACCAGTAAGTAATAGAAGTTACTTACAAATCTTTTCGGCAGTGCTTCAAGTAGCCTTTGAATCAATCTTAAAAACTACAAAAGTCAGCAATTTCCTCTAACACAGAACTGAAAACTAACTGGATTGTCTGGTTGGATCAGGTCTATTTCTGCATGTTATTGTTGACTTCCTGCCAACTTGATCTTCAAGAAATTAAATTAATAAAAAGAAAAGATGAAAGTGTAATGAACCCCCAAACAACCCAAAATACTGTAAATGTTAAAAATACAAAAAAAAAAAAATCAAATACAAACGGATACTAAAAAGCATATACTCTTGTTTTGAAGGAGGTAGTCAGTCCAAAATGGTCACCAATGCTGGTAAACTGATTGGACATTTGTTGTCCCTGCAGGTCACCCATTCGTTATGACTACAGGCTGCGTTGCCGGTGACGAGGAGACATATCAGGTGTTCAAAGACCTGATGGATCCAGTGATCGAAGATCGCCACGGAGGATACAAACCGACAGACAAACACAAAACAGATCTGAACTCCAATAACCTGCAGGTAAAAACAAAAACTGACATTCAGCCTCAGGGCCTTCAGGTTATTCGTGGCGTTAGAGTTGCTTGTTATCAAGGTTGAGTCTTAATGATAAAGATAAATATCTTTATCCTTTATCACAATAAGAGGAGGAGCTTGTTGGATGCAAGCAAGTCTAAAGCCACTAAAGCCACAATGCTGAGAGCAAATAAAGCACTGCTATAATGCTGCTATAATGCACTGCTACAACAAGCCCTGTTGTTGACTTTGAGATTCACAATTATGTCTGTTTATGTAGTGGTTTGAAAATCATTGTTCTTGCTCCTGAGACTTTTGAACAGTGCCTGTGGTTTGCAGCTGAAAGGATGTCGCCAATATTGACTCATACTACATCAGAATATATCAACGCAATCTTTTCCTTTAAAGAATACTCAGTTATAATCATAGTCAGACAGAGCAGTGATAGTGATAAGCCTGCTTTCCTTCCTGTCTTTGGCTGCAGCAACCATGTTTCTTTTATGCTCTGTTATGAATTTTTGTTCCTCATATTAGTGAGGGAGGACTGTTGTTCTTGAGTGAACATGAAGCTCTAGATCTTTCTGTTTGTGATTGGTCATCTGATGCCAACATACCTCATCTCAAACGAGAATAAACTGAGCTGAACCCTTAAATAACGACAAAGGCTCAGTAGTAGTTATTCGCTTATAATCTTCAATAACTGCAAACAATCGTATCATGAGAAATCTGCAACAATTATTGATCAGTATCTAATGTATTTACAGTAACATTCGACTTGATCAAACAAACCCATTATTACTGATTCACATACAGTATGAACACTAAATAACAATGATTTATCAGCCCTGTAGCCTCATTCACTTTATTTATTCAAAAACCTTTTGATAAGCTGATAAGATGTAGGGAGATTGATCCTTATATATTGATACTACCAGGCATTTGAGGATTGATTCTTTGGATCGACGCTGAGGGATCAGCTTCACTTTTTCTCTTCTATGTTGTAGCCACACATTTGCGCTTCATCAACAAGTTTAGCTGAAACATTCAGTTCTGATTATGATAGTGTCATTTTATTAACACAGTTCATTTATGATGCAATGTCAAGGAAGTAAAGAGTCACAGCCCGGAACTTCACAATAATGTTTTGAATTATGTTTTAGTGAAGGGGATAATGGTACCTTCAAGTCACATCATGTTTGGCAGTCACCAACTTACATGCTTGTTTAACTGGAAATATGATGAAAGCTTTGAACAAATACAAGGTTAATTGATGTTCTCCATGAGTTTGAAAATTAGTTACTCAATGACGGGCTGATGGGACCTTCAATAGTTTTGCAAGTACTTTATCATTAGGTATTGGCAAAAATTTAAGTGTTGATTTTCAAGGTTAAAAGCCTTTTTTGTCTTTTTAATCTAAAACAAGGATGATTTTATGACACTTTGTGCCTTTGTTTCAGTATTTGCATACATACCAAAATGTAAGCACTTTTATTTTCGAATCAAAAATATTAGAAAAGTGAAAAAGACCACTGCTCATCCGAGGCAGAGCTTCGAAGAGGTGCTGGAACTGAACTTAGAAACCTAGAAAACAACAAAACACTCAAAGACACTACGCATATATCACATTTTTTAAGTCTGAGGCTGCCGTTTTGTTGTTTTCTAAGATTCAAATATATTCATATTTAAAATGCTTTTGTTATTTTTGTTTAAAAAAAAACTGTCTGGTCTATTGATGATTAAAAAGCATCAGTATCTGGATTGATATAAGCAACAAATATCAGACCTGTTGTCCATCACAGATTTCATGGTATTGCCCACCCCTGAGGCAGATTTTGCTCTCTTTAGTTCGGATCAGAGCGCTGGGTTTTGCTGTGTTTTCAGGGTGGAGACGATCTGGATCCAAACTACATTCTGAGCTGTCGGGTTCGGACCGGACGCAACATCCGGGGCTTCTGCCTGCCGCCACACTGCAGTCGTGGTGAACGCCGTACCATTGAACATCTCGCCATTGAGAGTATGACATCGCGTCACTTTTTGTTTCCCTTCTATGGCAGTGTCAATCTCCTCAGTCAACTAAAGTAATAAAAATTATAATTAACTTAGTTTAAATCTTACATGATTTTTCTCGAGCGTTAACCTCTATAATGATAGAAAATACAATAATATATTAATATCTCCATTGTCTTCAACGGCAGGTTTGCTCAGCTGTCAGGTGACTACATGCATCCTCGTGGACATATTAAAGTCTGCAGAAATGACAATGATTGATGTCTTGCACATTAGAACCCACAGCTTCAATTTCCCGCATTTGAACTTTGTTTATTTATAATTCATACATTAGTTTTATCATTAATGGTTCCCTCATGGACACGTCATCTGATCATCTTGAAACGTCCTCTCCTGGTTTTGTCAACGAGGTACTGATGCTCCGTTAGGATGGAGTTATTTCATTTTGAAAGAATTTCAGGTGAAAAGTACTTTACTTCACTTATTTAGAAATCTCATCATGCGTCAGTGAGTATCACACTCAATGCAGCAGCAGATCATGGCTTTATATAACTCTATCTCCCTGTCATCATGCCAGGGCTCCTAAATAAGGAGCCGAGTGAATCTTATGTAAGACACAACCAGACTGAAACCAGCAAACTGAAGGCTCTGCTGCCCCCTGCTGTTTGATTACAATAACACATGCTAATGGAAAGGGAGCCTGATCTAAATAATAAAACCAATTTGGGAATGGACTGGATGTCAAATCAAATCTTGTCCAAAAATATTTAATGGATAATCATGAGCCTGCCAATCTGTTTAGTTACCTGGAATTTATTTTAGCCATATTTTACAGTATGCATCCGCTGCATGTCTTCATATTGGACATTACAGGAGAAGTTATTTTACTTTTTTTCAGACAAAATCTATAACTTCTGTTCAGTAGACATTAAAAACCTGTCACATCCCAAACCACCACAACCCCAAACAACAATGCCAAGCTTCAACAGAATTAAATGATAGGAAACTATGTTTTGCCAAAATTAAGGACTTTTAATTTGAAAATCTTTCAAGTACTTAAGCAAATTGTTTTCATTCCATGAAATGTTTAAACAGATTTGGAGGTAAATGTGTGACCTTTGACCTGGTGTCTTGCTGCAGTTCTGGATTCCCTGGATGGGGAGCTGATGGGGAGGTATTACACTCTGAAGAACATGACGGCGGAGGAGCAGCAGCAGTTGATTGATGACCACTTCCTGTTCGACAAGCCCGTCTCCCCGCTGCTGCGGGCTTCCGGCATGGCCCGCGACTGGCCCGACAGCCGCGGCATTTGGTCAGAACCTTATCCACCCCTGCGCGTTTGATGTTGGCGAAACCGATCTGATCACTTGATGAGTCTTTGCATCATCATGGCAATGCAGCTTCCTGTCTTCTTGCCGTCAAAACACCTGAAACGTTGTTCCACAGGCACAACGACAACAAGACCTTTCTGGTTTGGGTGAACGAGGAGGACCACCTGCGCATTATCAGCATGCAGAAAGGAGGCAACATGAAGGAGGTTTTCACCCGCTTCTGCACTGGAGTCACCAAGGTTAACACCTGCAAGCACACTCTCTGTTTTTCAGCAGTTGGTCTGAGATACACTGCACAGACATCCAGTAGTATTTTAGTGCTTTTAAGACATCAGACTCCTTAACCTTCCTTCTGCAGGTGGAGAGCTTGTTCAAGGAGAGAGGTCATGAGTTCATGTGGAATGAGCACCTGGGCCACATCCTCACCTGTCCATCTAACCTGGGGACTGGACTGCGCGCAGGAGTCCACGTCAAACTGCCAAACCTAAGCAAGCATGAGAGCTTCGGGGAGGTCCTCAAGAGGCTGAGGCTGCAGAAGAGAGGCACAGGTATGTCATAGAATGCAACCATTTCTCGATTGATATAGTACACAGAACAATTTGATGATTCAGTTGACTATAATTATCATCAACTCTGGTTGGATAGGTGCATGAAAATTTGCAAACGTCTCTGTGCGCACACCGTCCTGACTTTTTTAGCCCCATCCACAACTGTGCGACCAATTGGATGCTGCCCGACACAGTGATGCCGTCACATCGAAAGTCATCAAACAAATGCAGCTGTGACAAGTGGTCCATAATTCCTGTCTCTGCAGGTGGTGCAGACACAGCCGCCGTGGGTGGAGTCTTTGACATTTCAAACGACTACCGGCTGGGTTTCTCGGAGGTAGAGCTGGTACAGATGGTGGTGGACGGCGTCAAGCTGCTGGTGGACATGGAAAAACATCTTGAGGCTGGAGAGAGTATTGATGACATGATGCCCGAGCAGAAGTGCAGCGCGTCACTCTAACCTTTGACCTCTTGACACCTCAGCAATAATCCCACTCACTTTAAGCAGAAACAGGGCTGAAGCAGTGGGACGATTAGAGCTGCTCAGTTAGGAGCTTGTTCAGTCGTCCAGCGTGTGAAGGATTTCCTGTCTTCTGTCTATACCCGTTGGTCTCATATAACACCTGTAGCATCAAATAATAAAGTCCTTTACCCGCGGAACACGTGAAATGGAGTGTCTTTATTCAACACACACTTAATTCATCACACACACTCACTGGTGCCTTTACGAGACACACTTGTTCATGGTGTCCATATCCTGTAGGAGAAAACCTTCAACAGTATGGCTACTTAATTACTGTTTCATGTTACCAAGCAACATGACTTGCTTGCTGATGTTGCTCATATCATTTCGATAAGTCAGCGATCAGGTTTGTTTATCAGGACAAATATGAGGATGACAAACTTGCGTCGTTTGAGATCTAAAATGTAAAAAAACAAAAACATTTAATTTGCTGAACCGTTCTGACGACTTGATGTCCAAAGTGACCTAAAAAAAACTGCTTTGCACCAATCAGATGAAACTGGAGCAGCAGCAGACGAATGCTGTCCTCCGATTGGCGCGTTTCAGCGATCACGAACGCTTGTTTCCACTGGTACGTTTTAATTTAGCCACACACCGTTAATCTTGGATCGCTGGACTTCCTCACCGCAGTTTCGAAGAAAGACACTGCGAGAGGGAGGCTTTGGCGTTTCATGAGCGTTTCAGTAATAAATTACTTTTGGCAGCGGCGATTACTGATGTGATTTATGGGACAAAGGGGTACAGGAGCGCGTAAACTAGGACTAAACTTTAAAGTGGAACTAAATTATTCAGAACCTCTTGTAAAGTTAAATGGTCTTCGAGTGCAGCGTGTCCAAAAGTTCAGATCACAAGATAATACTTCTATTTTCTATAATATTTCTCAGTTTTCGACCACATCACATTCCCTGAAATTATTTCCTTTGTCTTTTTTTAATCTTTGATTGACCCGCAGACGAGGCACATGTATGTTCAAAGATATGAGATGGTAAATAATACTGGGCTGTACACGTTAGAAATCTGTGCCGCGCGATATGAACACGAATGTAATATGCTGTGTATAAGTGGTGTGTTGGCTTTTGATTTGTGTAACAGTGATCACCTCTTTGTAGTCGGGCTCAGTTGGACAGATCCAAGAAGTGCAGCAGTGTGATCGGAGGAGGGCATGGGAGGGAAGGGCCGGTGCGTCCCAGCCCCTCCGCATCCAGTTGCTGCGTCGCTCTGTTGCAGTTGCGCACCACACTCGCTATGGCTCTAGCCGCAAGCAGGACGATCTTGGCGCTATTCGTTGCATTTTGTGCAGTGGGACGTGGATGGACAGGTAAAAAAAAAAAAAGTGTTTATTGTTGAGAAGAGGTACGGTTCTTGATAAGTGTGATGCAACTTTCCCATGTAATTATTGGAACACTCTCTGTTTTTGGAGTTCGAAAATTTGACCGACAAAAATATTGCGCTTGCCTGTGAGTGTATTGAAACTATACGGTCATGCTGATCCAAAATCAAGAATAGTTGATCTTCAAATGGGAGACGGCACCAGTTCATGCAGATGCCATTTTCCAGGAAAATAGATTACTTGCGCCTATTCTTAGTAACCAAGACTATTGAATTTGGAGGGAACCAAGTGATGTATCATTTGCAGATGTGAAATGGGTTTGTGTGAGTGAGCAGTTGCAGTTAATATGGACTCTGACAGCATTTAATCTTTGGTACTTTATGGGAGGAAAATGTGATGCAGGTCTCTTAGTAGCAGTCATGGAGAAAGTCCTTACCTCATGCAGTAGGCACATCCTGGATTAAAAAATTAGACCATGATGACAGATGGCAGGCTACACTATTGGAGCAGAAAAAAAAAGTGGTGTCATGGCAAATTGGTGACTAATGTAGCTGATGGTGAATTGACCTGTCCCTAAAACTCAGTCTGGTTGAATAATAGAAGAAATGTAGATGGCTTTAAGTTTTCTGTGGGTCACAGTTGCTTTGCTACTTGCTTTGAGTATCATTATCATCAGTCTCTTGGTGAAATACACCATATAGCAAAAAATGTGTGCAGCAAATGTTTTCCAAGAGCTCTGCAATAGCACTTGTGGTGTTGAAACCAAATGCACAAAAATAAATCTAACCTGGAGGGTTTGAAGTTAACGGTCTTTGTGATACTGCAAACAGCATAGACATTTTTTTGTGCTTTGGTGTAAAATGTTTTTTTTGTAAAGCTAGCCAGCAGCCTCTATATAATAAAAATATCCGATATATCTGAATATCCGAAAAATAAAGCCTTAGGAGTTTTGTTGGAGCTCACAATATTGGCCAAGTTCAAAAGCCATGTTCCACCATTTTTACTCCACTCCTTTGTAACTTATTCAGTTGAATTATTTTCTAAGTTGATCAGTATGTATAGGCATTGCACCGTCTCGACTGTAAGCACTTCTGCTATGAGGTCATTGCCTTTTCTGAACAATTTTTCCTCTTCAATTCTGTTGGATGTTTTTGTAGTCATGCCATATTTTTCCTCAATGCCCTGCTTCACAGCTGAGCAGCGCTGCTGCAGCAGTTTTGAGTTAAATGCCTTCCTCATGGGCATTTTGACAGTAGTTGTTAAGAGAGAAATGAGTGTTGCTCATTTTGCTTTCTCCATTCAAATGTTATTAGCTTGTTAGTCTTATATTTGTCAAAGCAGTTGATGAAATTGAGCTCATGGGGCATCTTGGCAAGAGCAGCGCAAAAAGAGATGCAACACAACAGGCACATAGTGCGACTGGATAATAAAGTCAGCCTCTGCCATGCAGCAGCAGTCCATCACCGTCTGGGACGTAGAGTGGGGGGAATCATGTCCTTGCAGGCCAGAGGAATTTAATTTAATTTCTCTGCTCCTCTTAACATGCTGGAATTCTTCAGGAGCATCACATGACAGATCTCACAGTGAACTTTAAGAATTTGGATATCGTAAACTGAGCTTTTTTGCATTAGGGAAAATGCGAGCATCATGATCCTTCTAATTTTTTTCCATGATATGAGGTACATTTGTTCACCTGACTGCAGTTACTGAA
>CAAKHG010003775.1:0-11028 GCA_901007715.1 Dactylopterus volitans
GTTTCTGACAACTTTAGGATTGGGAGCATCATTTGCAGGGCAGTTGTCAGGTGGGACCGTTTACTTTTGTCAATGGTCTGCAAAATATGGGTGCTTTTAGTTTATGCATCACTTTGCGTTACATATGCTAACAGTCTATCCCAAAAGATCCATCTTAAATAACCCTACTGTAAGTCGATTCTAAATAATCGCAAGGTCAAAATTGCAATATGAATAGCTCATCAGGCCTAATTCACAATCTCTACAACGTCAGTCTGCCCGAATCGCAGCATATAGTCATCTGTGACAAGGTCTGAGTCCCAATCACGTCACCATTGCAGAACCAAGAGTGAGGCTTGAAAGTAACAAGTAAAATGATTGTGACCATCAAGAGCTTTGATTATGTCTGATGAAAATGGATAAAGACTTTGGTCTCTGTGCTGGCGCATAAAATACAGGAAAATGTTTTTCCTGCAGTAACGTCACATGTCTAAAAAAATAAGCTAAGCGACTGACAGGAAGAGATGTAGATGACTGGGAGAAGCGTTGGCAACCAGTTGTTCCATTTGGGCTCAATTAGACATTATGCTCAAGAAGAGGACAGAAGCCAAACTGGGAGAGCACTGGCACTGTCACTATGGCGACAGAGCTGATGGACTGTCAGGGGAAAAAGAGGGGGAAATAAGAAAGGTGAAGACAAGCACGCACAGACACTGACACGGAGGCATACACACACCTGACTGACATAACACTAACGCAATTCAAGCAAGAGAAATAAGGGTAATGAGCACTCACTGAGGTGTTCCCACTATCCCTTTCAGATCTTTTCATAATTGGCTGTAACTCACTTGACGCCCAGGCTGCGGTCAAATGCTGTTCGGGATCAATCGCGAGCTCACGGAACAAAAACAGCTGACACAGAGGTCATGAATAAACACCTGGGCTCTGCTATTTGAGGGACACAATTGGATGAATTCCCAGAGAGACGCAACATATTGAGTTGCATGTTGCAGCCTCATAATCAGACATTGGAACTCCTTTTTGTGAAGCTGGGTTACTCAGTTTTAAGGTTTTAACCTGAAAAGCAGCCCTCGGTACTTATAGCTGATTGGAAACGGACTGGGCTGTGATCATTGACAACAAGGAAGTGCTGATGATTGTACATCAGGTGATTGGTTAGGTTATTGTGACAGGAAAATGCAGGGATGACGTATATGTCCCACCCTTGGCTAAGTTCAGATAGAAACCAAAAAATAAGAGAGAGATAAAAGCAGCAACTACAGTGTTGTACATTGTGATAGGCTCTAGTTCATATTTCTGTATAATTTCTTCATTATGATATACTGTACATTCTGTCGTAATTTGTTGCTACATACAGTGCATTTCCCCAGTAGTAACTGCAAAACCCTTAGTTCCCTTTCCCTGTTGTAGAAAATTTGTACAGCTACATAATTAAACTACCTGATATTAAGATGCACCCTTTAAAAAAATCAAATTATTTACAATATAGAGTCATAGTTTTCTCTAAGACCTCTACTCCTTTACAAAAAAGATCTTGTGCTTTAGTGTTTGAAACAACGACATACATGTCCAAACATGGCAGGTAAAAAAGAAACAATTAAAAGTATATTTCCTCTCCTCATCTTTGTTCTCCACCCTCTCTCGCATAAAATGTACAGTCCCTGTATTCTATTGTGTTACACTGGAAATCAATCTCACTGAGAGTATAGTTCAAAAGTAGTAGATGTATCTTCCAGCCAGACAATGGATTTCCATTAATAATAAAACAGGAAATGACCCATTGAGGTGTCCTGAGGTGATGCCAAACACTAAGAGTTGGTCTCTCAGCGTAGCCCGAGATGGAGACATGTCTCATACAAACTGCTACATTTTTTTTCTTTTTAATTTGTATAACACCTATTCTTTCAAAAAGTTTTTTTTGTTTTTTTTTAACTAAAGTTATGCCCTGGAAGTTAAAGAACATCTGGGAAAATGGCGGTCATATGTAGTTGCGTGGATTGCCCTCAGATCACTGGCCTCAGACCCACCAGAGTCACCTGCTCGGGTGAAGTTTAGCCTCCTTGGAGCTTATTCTGACTTCGAGAAGTGCTCAAGAAAAAGACAAAGAGGGATGATTGAGCACCCAATTACAGAACCATTAGCTCCACCGCAGAGCACGGGCAGAAAAAATAAAATGTTTGGATGGCAGAATGTGCTGCTAAGAGGAGAAACACGGCCTCTCAGCTTGGGGAGCAAGCAGTCTTTGGTCACAAATCAAAACCTAAAAGGTGTGTGTGCCTGTGTGTGATGTCCAGTCTGTGCCACTGATTGATGATGTCCGTTTCCAGAGCCAGGGATTTGATCCTGAGCTTCTCTTTCATGGTTACTTTCACACTGGAGTCTCTGTGATAGTCATTAGCACGTCTTCAGAGTGTGCTACTACTGAGAAAACCCATCTAGTTTCTACTGTTAGTGAGTATTAGTGTGGTCACACACAGATTTCAATGGCGGTCGCCATCACCATCTGGCTTTTGTTCTTCTCTCTGCCTGGAGACTGGTGCTGTCCAGACTCTTCTCTGGGAGACAACGGGTCGGAGAGGACACTACGTTTGAGTGGTGCTGGGCGAAGGCAGGATGTTCCTGGAGGGGTGGAGGGTTCAGGGTGTCTCTGGGAGGAGCGTGACGCGGAGGATGATGAGGAGGAAGTACAAATGCCGGTGCACACTCCTGAGCTGGAGCGCTCACCTCTCTTGGCTCGGCAAGACGCCCTGCGCCTGAGCTCGCTGACCAGCTCGTACTTGACAAAGCAAAAGACGTCCTTGACTCCGCAGCGTTTTTCTGGCTCAGCGGCGAGCAGTCTCTGGAACATGCGCAAGGCATCGTCAGTGAAGCGGCGCCATTGTGACGGGTACGTCCCCACCGGACAGCCTGCTTTTTGCCAGCGCCGAAACTCCTCATAAAACGCATCAGCCGGCAGCGCTGCCTCCCAGGGGAAATTGCCTGTCAGCATACAGAAGACCAGCACGCCAAACGCCCACACATCCAGACTGGTAGTCACTAGGAAACCTTCAGCACGACTGGCTCTGCACACCTCTGGCGCCGTGTAGGGAATGGTGCCGCTCACCCGCTTCACGCGGCAACCCACACGGCGGGTCATGCCAAAGTCGGCCAGTTTGATTCGGCGACACTCGCGGTCAAACAGAAGCACGTTCTCAGGCTTGACGTCTCTGTGCACAAGGTTTTTGCTGTGCATGAAGTCCAGCGCCAAGCCCAGTTGTTGCATGCAGCGTTTCACCATTTCCTCTGGCAAACCCACCTGAGAGGAAGAGAGCAAGAAGGGAAGGGGGAGAGGAGGTTGGATGACAGAAAGAGAGATTTTAGAGATGGATTAATGCAGTCCATCAGATTGAGCACATGTGTGGGAGGCAATACCATGAGAAACAATGCAGGAAAAGAACTTCAGGTTACAGCGCTGCTAAAGTGAATATGTCAACAAAGGTCCAGGCTGAAAAGCAACATCATCCAAAAAGGAAAACTGAGTTCTGCTGCAACTTATTTTAATGAGTCTTTAAAAGAACCTTGAAGTCTAGAGCTCCAAGCACATCAACCGGAATAGCACTAAAGCAAAGTGAGGAAACCGGGACGAAGACAAGGCTCCAATCCCAGGAGAGCTTGTTAAAACTGCCATGTCTGAACATGGCGACTGATTGGAGCAGCTCTGGCTGGGTGAGGACGGCGATTGGTGGAGGGAGAGATGACAGCGTTACCTGTGGGGGAATGATGTCGAAAAGGTCCCCAGCAGGGGCGTACTCTTGTCCAAATACATAGCTGTCCTCGGTCTCAAACAGCACATCCAGGACTTTGATGATGAAAGGGCTGCAGCTAAGCGAGCCTGTTAGACTGTATTCCCGCAGGAAACTCTTGAGCTTAGTCTTGTTCTTGGTGACAAACTTCAGTGCCATTTTGGTGCCTATGGAAATGAAATGTAAATAAACACACATAAGCAAAGACTGCACACAGTATACCGGTGTGTAAATGGTACAAACGCTGCAGTTGTTGTACTGGCCAAGCCTCAGCAGGGAGAGAGATAATCAACTTTGTAGCAGCTGACACGTTCATTCATAGAAACATTTACAGCAGCTCACCTCCATCCTCCATTAAGCACACACACGCCCAGCTGTTTCAATCACAGCTGCAGCAACACAGAGGCTCTGTGGAGCACTCTTACAATATCGGATGCCCTCTCAGCCGCACTCTTGTTCCACTTTACAACGTTTGACCGAACCCGCTCTCAGACCGTGATTTTCTAACAGCCAAGGATTAAACAGTAAATCTAAAAAAAATCCCCAACAAACCCTTTAAACTGCACAGAGTTTAACTTCCCAGCACAGGGGCATGAGATTTGCTGATTTGCCTGCAATGGTTATCCTCAACTGTGACGCAGTCCGCCACTTAATTACATGTAGATTAGTTCAAAGTAATAGACGTAGAAGAACATAGACGGACGCACGTTTTGAACCGCAGACAACACAAACTGCCTTCTCTCACCCTGAGTTCTGTGCGCCACCAGATCCACCTTGCCGTAAGTGCCCTTCCCCAGCTCACGGATGTGCTCATATTGCTTGGCTACATCTGCTGCTGACAAAGAGGTGATGGCGAGGGCCTGCATGTCCTCCACAGGTACCCCTTCGCAGTAGCCCATCTTGGACGTAGGAGAGCCCCCGCCGCTGCCCACCCGGCCCGGCCCGGATGGAGAAAGAGACAGGCTCGCCTTAACGCTGTGGGGCAGACTGACAGGAGAGGCAAACACAGATTAGTCTCATACGTCCAAATGTGATAACAGCAGGTGATATAAATTCCATGCAAGTATGAGTTTATGACTGAATACTGAATAAGCATCTCTGTATTTATCGGCACATGTTTGCACAACACATTTCCCAAAGGATGGCTAAATCGGGACGGCTTTAACAGACCCTCATTTCCATACAATCAATTCAGGGGGGCACATCAGCAGAGGCAGGCGCTCGCGGTAAAATGTACTGGACTTCCTGCTGTCCGTCTACATCACTTTGGCCTGCTTTCAGATCCAGCGGCTAGAATGGCTGGTCTCAGACAGCACTTACTGGCAGACAGCGATGGGAAAATCAATACGACCAGGTACAAGATTCAACAAATATAAATAAATGGGAATAGCTGCCTGCCTCAAGGTGTATATATGCTGGGAAGCCATGCCACAGAACATCTCTTAAGTCTTCTCTGAAGACCACTCTTAAGTCAATGTGCATATGAACTTCTTAGGGTTTGGCATTTTGTCTGAAGCTAAAAGAAATACTGCAACAAAGAGGCAATGATTGATCCCGGGAACTAAATATGTATCTGTTTAATGTGAAGCTGAGATGGAGTCAGACAGACTCAGTATACTGAATGAGAAGTGTTTGAGCTGAATGGTAAGTAAAGTGGAAGAAGAATAAAACAATTTAATAAACCACAAATTGACTCTTTTTGATGAAATGGAGTGGATCACACTAATGATCTTTATCCATTGTCTCTGTCTTTACTCAGCCCCCTCCCTTCACATGAAATCAAATTTAATCATCCAATCATGCACGGCCCGCATACACACACACACACTAATGGGCAGAAAATCAGCTCAAACAATTTTTCTGATGGCCCTTTTTCCCATCCATCATTCTTTGTTTTTCCCTGAAGGCAATATCTCATCAGCATGTGGTTCGAGACTCCTGAACGAGAACATCACTAATGTGTATGTATCAGCTGTGAGGTGTGTTTTTTTGGGGGGGGATAAAAAAAAAAAAGATGTTGCATAGATCCTCATAGCTATAAAAACACGGCACAGGAAGTTGTGTTCTGTTCATGTTCAGACATTCTGAAGGTGTTTCAGCTTCATATCTTGTGGGAAGAGCTTGATAAATATAGCTATTAGACAGTGAAAGCTAAAATAGGATGTGACCATTTGCCGCCTTGTTCTTGGCCCATCATTCTTTGTCGAAGAATAAAACACCGCCGCAAATAGAAAAAAGTGGCCTGTGCACCGTATGTATCTCTGCAGATCACACTTGCATCTTAATTTTATCACCAGCATGGAGATGGAGATAGTTATATAAGAGACTATGAATATTGTAGCCTACTCATGCTGAGTGTGCCCACTGTATATAGCCTTGAGCAAGTCAACAAAGAAGTTGATCATCCTCCAGACCCGTCTGTGGTCCAGGTTTGGTGATTAAACATTTAAACTGGACAGACAGACAGACAGACTAGCAGCATTTCCTCTGACCGCCCACCCTGCAAGGCCCCATAGCCTCCATCAGCCAGAACCGAGCAGAGTGAAGGGAGCGCTTGTTTACTGGCACTCTTTCCAGTCAGCTCAATAGGCAAAATGTGCAGCACTCAAGCATGGATCTTAATCACATTACTCAGCTCCCACAAAGACAAAAGCCCCCCACCCAACAGCTCAGGATGCTTTGCACTCATTTCCTTTGCAGAACTGGATTAAGAATCGTGAAATGTGATGAGTGCTTGGGAGACGGTGCTCTCCGCAGCTGCGATGACGTTGTAAATGAGAACCAGAAACTGCAGTATTGTGCCTCCGAGGTGTGGGGATGAAGTTAAGTGGTTTCTGGGAGATGATTGTGTGTGACTATTTGGGATTGCAGTCAGGGGGTCTGGTGTATCAGTCTCTACAAAAAGCCCTTTGTATTCCCGACCCTGTGAGGGTGCAGCTGTGGGCCTCCTCACGCAGCAGCATTCATGATCCACCAGTCATTTGCCCTGCTGATCTCCCACGCTGCCCTCTGCTCCGTTCCCATCCTCTCAGGTGGCTTAAGACAAGGTGGCATGAACACGCAGCGCACATAGGTGGTGATTTGGCTCGAGGCACATTTTAATGTCTGTGGGTTTTTAAACCGGTCCCACACATTCTAAATCATCAACATTCTAAAAACAGCACCCTGGGCTACTCGCTTATTCGTGTATTATTCCTGTCCTGTTGTCATGAAAAATGCTCATAACTTCACATATTTATGGCCATGACAATTCCCCTGTCTGAAAAATTGTGCAAAAACCCTTTTAAAATGCTGACAATATTAAATTTTAACTTGGTATAATCTGGGGACAGTCAAAGGCTGATATCTTAATTCCTGAAAAGTGGAGATATGAGCTTTTGGCTTGGCAAACAATTCACTCATTTCCCCCAAACACACATTGAAAATCTCACTCCATTTAGCAATTACTCAAACAGGGATGAGTGCATTCAAAAACCAACCCTTTTAAAAACTAGGTTGTTCCCAGAACAAGGCAAAACATCCAATTTTACGTCCTAATAACCACAGCAAAACCTGTTGAGGCTGACTCCACATGTTCCCCCATGAGATTAAACTGCCGAAACAGTTGACCTTTTCCTCCATTAACCCTTCAAGACAAGGAGAGAAGAGCTGAACCAAACGATGCCAATGGCAACCATTCGTCTTGTTACAGACGGTTTCTTTAAAGATGGTCTCTTTACCGCCTAAGGGTACGCCTTGACATGCAGACTGCAGACTTGAGGCTCACATATAGACGGTATAAAAGAAATGGAACCTCTGTAACGTCACCCTTTAGTTTGTAGACTATCAAACTCAAGCCTGGAGTTTGGCACTTTGGACGTCTTTAGGGTTTTTTTTTTTCAGTATTTACACTTAACAAAACTGAAAGTGGCATTTTAAGTAAACCAGCTGATGTGACCAAACCCAACTGTCATTTTTTAATGTCCAACCCCAGCGCAGTCTATCGGCTACCAAAGGATCCAGCCCATCTCTTACCAAAGCTACCAATCAGGTACCGACTCTGGTTGGGTAACCACACTCTAATATGGACAAGAGAGTACAGTGCCATGAAAACATATTGTTCCCCCTCTATACTGACCAACAAGTCCCTTTGGTTGTGACTTACAAAGTATCCACATAATAAAACATAACCTATTTTCCCCGTTTTTCACTGTAAATGGGCCCATAATTCCCCAAAAAACATGCTGAATTGAAGAAGACTTTTTCTAGTGACTGAGACCATAAGCCTGTTGGGTAAATTGGACTTGCTCTCAACTGGCCATGGAGAAGAATGCAGGTTTAAGCACTGACTTCGCTTTTCAGACCCAGAGCTTTTATCCAAGGGATGGATGGCAAAACCATTTGGGGCACAATCCATTCAGGATAATTTGGAAAGACTTTGTGATACAGCATCAGGTCAAAATTTCTTCTGCATCGGTGCTCAGGTTTTGTTTTGTTTTTTATGCTAAATTTTAGCACGCTATTGTGCTGAATTACAATGGCAAAAATATGCTGTGCCTCAAGCCAGAGACTGTATCATTCAAATGCCGTGGTCTAGGAAGGCCTCATAGACCACAACCTTTGTATTTGTGTCAGCAGCTGTTCCCACCATGCTCCCGGAGCTGTAAATGAAATTCAGTCTGAATCATGAGCTGTAATGAAAATCAAAATGTTTATGCGGCTTATTAAATAAAATGAAATTTCACAGACTGATGTTTTCATTTTATTGAATTTATTGATTTAAATGTTGTGATATTTGCCCACATTAAGCCCCAGAAGGCAGTACCGTTCCAGTAAAATCATGAGGCTCCAGTTAACATTCAGACAAACTAGTCTGCCATCCATAATAGTTATTTGCACTGATTTGCCTCTCACCTGCAAACACTGCAGCGCATTTACAAACATGCTTTACTGGGATAAACTGACAAAATATTGGGAGAATAAGTATTTACAATCTCGCCTGAAAAAAATATTCAAGCTAAATACAGTGGCACATGAACAGTCAGCTACTAGAAGCACCACCGCGGCTGTTGCAAGTTGGACTGAAATGCATTCCGGTATGGGATTGGGCTGTGAAGGATTGCTCGATTGGATTCTCCAAATTCAGGAAAAGCAGGCTGTAGTTGTTGGCTGCTCTTAAAGGTGATTTCACTATGAGGCTGCTTTGCCGCACCAGCTGTGAGCCATTTGGCCTTCAAATGCAGCCTTCAAAGGACGCATCCCCTGAGTTGAGCCCCCTGCTGTGGAGCATCCCTCTGGTTTTGCTAGCACTTTATCAATAGTGACAGTGCAGCTACTGTAGGCCATAGGAAAAGCCAAAACAACAAAACTCATCTGCTTTACAGTGAGCTTTGTCTGACCCACATAACTGTCAGGTAACTGAACTGACTGGCAAGCACATGACATGCTCGTGGGCATTCTGGGTATCATAACTGCTGCACCTTTCACCTTGAGTTCCATCTCTTACCACATAAAAGTTTGACACTAATATGTCACCCAGTATGTTACAATAGTAAACAGTGCGCTGGCTAATCATCAGTACGTTGTGCTTGTCACTGTGTGCCATACTGACGTTAGCATGTAGCTCAAAGCACCTCTGCGCCTATGAACCGCTACCGCTACTGTTAGCATGACCGCCAATAGCTAATTAGGCC
The DNA here is from genome assembly GCA_901007715.1 of Dactylopterus volitans. Classification (NCBI taxonomy): domain Eukaryota; kingdom Metazoa; phylum Chordata; class Actinopteri; order Syngnathiformes; family Dactylopteridae; genus Dactylopterus; species Dactylopterus volitans. Next base: position 9,455 of record CAAKHG010003775.1, read on the forward strand.
TATCATCGTAGTAGTAGTAGATGTGGAAGATAAAAATAAATGTATTAGAGCTGATCTATCTAAATGTATTTTAAGGTTATACGCATGATATAAACAGTAAAGTTCTTGAGGTATTTTGTGTCTGCAAATTTACAGTGTTTTAAGCCCAACCATGGTTACTCTTCTGTCACTCACTTGTCTGTTCCTGGAAATGCAAACAAGGGACTAATAATAAAAGAAATAAATATATTTTGGAGTCTGTCTTAGTCTCTACTTCTCTCAAGTACTAATGGACAACTCGCCTGGCTCTCGGCGGGAGAATCATCATGAGTGAAGACTGATCCCTCGTGTTTATTTTCCTGTCAAAATGCGCCATGTCTCCTGGTCCACAAAAAAAAAAAAAGTGACTGAAATGATGTTGTTCTGTCTGTTCTCTCACAAAGGTGTATTGACAACACGTACAATTGTCAGTCTCTCTGCGTTCCTTTCTTTGTGTCAATTTGGACAGGTACAATGAAAACAAATCACTTTTCTGCAAAACAGCCCATCATGCGATCAAAAGCTGAGCAGGCTTCCTTGTGACAGCCAGTTGCAGTCAGGACACTGTGTTCCCTGCTTGTGCATAAAAAAAATAAAAAAATAAAAAAACTGGATCACCTTCCTTAGCAGCACAGAACATCAGGGCGTCTGTGGGATTAGTGCCTCTGACAACACACGCAGATGAAGAAACCTCCCACTGAGCGATGATAGGTGACCCAGTGGCCCGGTCCACGGACACTCACTCTCACAGATCACTCACAGCTGCGCCTGGAAGCCCATATAGAGAAGCCCTGCTGGGACTGAATTCGACACAACCCGTCCCCGGCTTGTCTCGCCTCTACGTCCCAATGATTCCTGTGTCTCTGCATCCCTCTCATGCACCATGGAGCTACCACCTGCTGAAAAGTCTGTCGCGGAAACACTGGCAGCTAATGGTCCCCTGCTGGGATGACCCAAGATCAGGGAATGGACAAACCAAGGTTAAACAGATCCAAAGAATAACTGTAATTGGAGTTGAGATATGGGTGCTGATTAAACTGAGGCGCCGTGCTCTGCTACTGCATTTTGACCACGCACGACCATCAATGAGAAAAACAGAAAGGGATGATAAACACCACCGACAGAATTAATCAATATTTAGAATTTACATAAGCCCTCATACTACAGCGCCCCTGATTGTAGATGCAAATGAATGTGATCACCTCCCCTCGAAGTGATCATTTCCCCATGACGCTAGATTAAGCTAGCCAGAGAACACATTGTACCTAACCCCAACTCCATCACAAGCCAGGAGCCTCAGGTTCCAATAGGGAGACTCCATGTGACAGTGGCAGGGAGAGACTGGGGAAATCCAACGAGCCTGAGCTGACGAGCCCCTCCCTTTGCACCACATGCTCACTGTGTCCCTTTGATGTCAAATACATGAGGAAATGTGATTCTTATGAGAGCTCAGAAAATGGGGGCTAAATGGGAGTGTGGCTAAATGGTGTCACTGCACTGCCAAGGAGGACATTGCTGGGGTGGGGGGGGGGGGGGGGGGTTTGGGGTGGGGTTTG
>CAAKHG010003775.1:14191-34164 GCA_901007715.1 Dactylopterus volitans
CCCCCAAGTCCTCCACGCGGTGACTTTGCCAACTGTCCTTATTGGGTAACGGCGAGGCAAGACTTTCAATTAATTCACTGTCCTGGCAGCCTCGCTTTACTGTACATGTTTGACGGCAGGACTGCCGCCAGACGCGCTGCCCAGCCAGAGCAGATTGGAAGGAGAGGACAGCATCTCCCATCATCACCATCATCGTCAAATGCTGATCACATGAGCTGATGGGTGAAGGTCTGGATGGGTGAAATGCTGGGGATTTTGTTCAAAGTACATAAAGATGTCTTGGATGATTCTCCCTGGTAAATGTTTTGCCGCCTGACATTAGGGTCTTATCTCATCCAAAAGTGGCTCAGCGAAGGCCTTTAAAAAAAAAAAATTCTATTTATAACTGTTTATTCTTAAATCATGCTGTCATTTCGGCATACTTTCGACCCAGACTTCTTTCGGAGAGATTAAAGTCAGGCTCGGTGCCACAGACGGTGAAACAGTGAGACAGCTGTTTTCAAGCAGTCCAGGATCAGGTGAGGAACGAGAGCCTTCGGCCCAGGGAATGTGATCTCGGGACGGGTGGATAGATGTATCCTACACGCCGCCCTCACATTCAGGTGTCCCACACTGCGGATTTAGGCCAACAGGCATTGAGGCCAGCAGTCTCCTTGAGGTTATCGTGAGAATAGAGCTGTTATAAATCACACGGAAAGTCAAGCGCCGCGGGCTGACAGCAGAGAGCATTGAGGGTCAAACACGCCAGGGGGAGGACACACCCCTGGGTGGTGAGAGGCGCTGCTCATCTGCTCATCCTCTAACTCCTCCTATCCCTTCTTACAGAGCCACACTCACGTCCTAGTTTTTACTCTTAATGTGTCACCTCAAGTTTTCACCCCTTGTTGCAAGCGTGTTGCGACTTCCTGCAGAGTTTCCTCATTGTGTCATAGCTGCCCTATAAACTGCAGAAGAAAAATATTTACGCAGACTCCGAAGTTTCGGAGGGTTTCTAAAAATTCTCTTTGTGGACAAAAATTAGCTTACGCTTTTATTTCAATCTGCTCTTTCGCTGGAGCAGAATGTAGCCGAGCCAAAATGGAATAAACAGGACAAATATTGTCATGGTTTCCTTCCTGCACAGGCTAAATTTGTTGCCCCATTTGTGAAAAGATGGTGATGACAGCCGAGCAGCTTTAATGTGTCTGTGAATTGATTCCTGAGCAAAGTGTCGTGGGATAGAGCTTGAATGATGTTTTTCATTGCAGAAGGAAAGTTAACAGTTGCATTCATATTTTGTAGATGGGACCGCCTGTTCCACAATGAGTATGGACTATTAAGCCTTATTGACTCTGGCAAACTCCCTGCCATTCCTCTGTCTTTTAGATCTTTTTTAAAAAATCTTTTCCAAGCTCTCTGCTTAGTCGAATTAACATTTTGGTGGACAAAATGAGCATAGTGTTGACTTCTTAATAATGCTGCTGTAGTGTAGATTTATACTAAACCTCCAACTCACCAATCTCACTGCTGATGTCTGACAAATTTCACTCTTACAGCCCCACGTGGCTCAGTCAAATGCTCTAATTTGCACATAAACCTCAGGACTGTTCACCTTATTGCACTACCTATTCTATTTTTCTGTGTTTTTATTGCAACTGGAGTTGCTTTTAATCTTATTGTACATGTGTATAATGACAATAAAGGCCTTCTATTCTATTCTATTCTATTCTATTCTATTCTATTCCCAACAGCAGTCCTTTTTGCTTTTTTGTTCACCCTGCAAACAGAAAAACATCAGTCCACTGAACCCTAGTTCTCTCCTTCTCTGCTGACTCTAATTCCTCTCATAATGTCAATACCATTTTATCCTTAGCTTATATTTCTTATATTTTTCTCCAGCCAAATGTAAGATTAATGCAAGAAAAAGAAAAACACCGCCCCCCCACACACAAACTTATTAAATGGGGTGCCTCCGTTTTGATGATAAACATTACATTGGATCTGTACACAACATACAGTATATTAAGTATGTATAGAATTATTCCTATATCGGGCCATTGCAACAACCCTTATAATTACCTCCAATGTAAATGCAACTGAAAGAAAGTGTAATCACGCTTGAAAAAACAACAACAGGACTTTAACTGAATAGAAAGATTATTGCAGTATTTCTCTGTTGATATCCATTAAATTTCCATTCCAAACGTCAATGTTGGAAGAAAAAAAAAAGCATGATCTAAATCTAGACTGCATTTCCCACAATGCCGATCGTATTCCGCGCCCTGTAATTGGTCGAGCTTTGCTGATGACGCTAAAAACAATCGCCCGTAACCTTGTGCGAAAGGAGTGTTGTGAAATAAGCACGGGGAAACTAAACTGAAATATTTTTAATGGTGCATTTCGTGGTCAGTTTTACTCTGGAAGAATGAGCAAGTATGTCTTACCAGTTTCTGTCTTTGGAACAGTTATTGGATGCGCCGTTTTGCTGAAGTGAGTAATATTCATATTACTGACGCGAAATTCGATGAGTGTAGATTAATTGAATATATTGAACCCCCATGTTTAATTCATACAGTGCACAATGTGCTGCTACACCGCAGAAGTGTGTGCCCAAAGCTCGCGTCATGTTGTCAAATTGTAGCTTAAGAGGGGACAACCGAGCACCGCAGCCCCACAAAGCACACAAGTCTCATGGGTTCAGTTGCATTTTCACGTACAGTTAGGCTCATAATCTAATTTTCTCTTCGTATAACACCATGAGGGATTTTGAATAAATAAAACGACATGCGACTGAACTGTAGATTCTCAATTTTAGTTCAAGGGATGTCACAGAAGAACTGGATTTAACCATTAAGAAATGACAGCCGTTTTTATTAGTGGGACCTCGCTCATTTTGAGGGGCTCGAAAGTACCTGGACAAACTGGACAAATATAATGATGAGGACTGTTTTTAATACTTGGATGAAAATCCTCTTCAGTCGGTTATTGCCTGAAGTCCTGAACCCATGGACATCACCATATGGACATCACCATGTGAGGAGGTTCCTCCCTGGAGGTTCTTTGCCAGGTCTTTACTGCATGCTGGTTTCAGTTGTTGCCTGTTTGTGGGTCTTTCTGCCCCGAGTTTTGTCCTCAGGAACTTTGAAGCTGCTCTGTTGGGTTGAGACCTGGTGACTGACTTCACCACTGAAAAATATCCCATTTCTTTGCCTTGGCAGGCTTTTGGGTGGCTTTTGCAACATGGTTTTGGTCATTATCCTTCTACGCTTTGAAAAAAACATCTTTTAAAAAAAAAAAAAAATTAAACACTTTAAACCAACTCCAGACCTGCTTAATTTGTTCTGAAACATCAATGAACAGGCTACACTTGGCCATGAAACTGGTTGTCAGTCAATTGTCCAATTACTTCTGGGCCTCTGAAAATGCGCGACTATCTATAAAAATTGTTTTAATTCCCCAAATGGGGAATTTTGTTCAACCCGTTGAATTAAAGCTAGGAGTCTACACTTTAACATGCCCAACTGCTTTATTCTAAACCGCTTGTGGTGGTGCAAAGAGGCAATATTACACAATTTGTAAGAGATAGAGGTGTGTGACAATTGATTCAAGCCAATCCCGGCATCGCAGTACATTGGTGAAGATCCAGGTTTAGATTAAAACCAAGTCAAGTGTAGATTAGAGCAAGATATGAATTAAAAAACCCATTCTTTTATAAAACTGGAGCCATAATCAGATTAAACTAATAAACTGCCACTGGGGAGGAATTAGCTGCACCGCACAGCAAGTGCTGGTTCTTTCCCCTTATTTGTGTAACATGTACAGTAAGTATTACTCTGCCTGTATCCCTGATGAAGAACCAAATTTGTCTCGAATCACTGTACTTTTTCTAAAATTAGAAATCTGCAGTGTTGCTTTGGAAACAGAAAATCACACAGCACAAGAAGGATTCACGGACCTTTTTCTCAGAAACTATTTTGACATAAATGAAATGAGAGGGAACACGTGTTCTCAATCATAATTCTACTATGGATGTCTATTCCTGCTATTCATGTCAAAATCGCTGCTGTGTCCATAACAGTTTGGAACATCCGGTAACTTTGCGGTGTGCTAATTTGTCCAAACACGTAAAAGTACAACGTGTGTGCAAAATATGGATACAAAACAAAAATAACGGGCATCTTAGATTTTTGACACCGACCTCCCACAAAGATGCGCCCACTTCGTGTTTCCTGATTCAGCCTTCTTCCAAAGCTGTGTGGGCGTGTACATGCCCGATTGACAGCTCCCTCGCCCGCCTTTTCCATCCACCTTTGTATGTGCTGCGGTGTGTGCCAGTCTAAACTAGCAGCATAGTTATTAGTTGATGGAGTTTGTTGACATTTTAAACATGACTGCATCTAACGCCACGCAGATGAGAGGCTCAGACACTCACAGCCATTTAAAAACACCTGGGCTGGGTTTTAACACGCTCCCTTTTTTTTCGAGCTGCGTATTCAATTTTATAAATAGATGTGGCTGTAACCTTCGTTATCCGGTTGTTAATTTAGCCTTGAATGAATGTGGTGTTGCTTATTCATTCATTTCTCATAGATTAACAACAATTAACTTTAACAGAGACTCTGTAATACACAGTCATGGTCTCTCGAATACATGCATCAGAATTTAGGTCTGTGGTGAAGAAGAAGTGGTGAGGAAGCAATAACAGGTAGTGTGACACTAAATTTGGATTTGATTCTTCTCACAGGAACCATGTCACTGGAGGCCGGTGTCCCAGCAAGGCTACAATTAATGGGAAGACGGTGGTTATAACAGGAGCTAACACGGGCATCGGCAAAGAGACAGCCCAAGAACTGGCCCGGAGAGGTGTGACTGAAAATATGATGTCACTCTGTAAAAGGCACGATCAGATCTTAAGCAGCTGTTTTGCGTTGCTGATGTAATCCTTTGCCGCATCATTAGGGGGCCGGATCATCATGGGATGCCGAGACATGGAGAAGTGCGAGGGAGCTGCAAAAGAAATCCGAGGGAATACCTTGAATCCCCATGTCTACGCGCGTCACCTTGACTTGGCCTGCATGAAATCCATCCGAGAGTTTGCCGAGAGTATAAAACGACGTGAGCTTACAACAACAAACCTGCGGAGACGACTTTGGCAGCCACAGTTCTATATGTCCTAGAACAGAAATAAAACACACTCTCAGAAATGCTTTTTACTGTCTTGTAGAGGAGCAGCGTGTGGATGTACTAATAAACAACGCAGGGGTCATGAGATGTCCAGCAGGGAAGACGGAAGATGGCTTCGACGTGCAGTTTGGAGTTAATCACTTAGGTAATTACAGCAGACTGAAGAAGAGGTAATTAAATGTGGCTGTTGTGATAAAACTGAGAAGTCATTGACTATGAATAAAGACATAGTCAGTTGCTTTCTGAAATTAAAAAAAAAAAAAAAAAAAAACATCTTTGCATTCCAGTTTAACGCCCTGCTCCATGAGTACCTGATCTCAGTATTTTCTTTCTGCCTCCAGGCCACTTCTTGTTGACAAATCTTCTGCTGGATAAGTTGAAAGAGTCCGCCCCCAGCAGAGTCATCAACCTGGCCTCACTCGCCCACATCGTTGGAAAGATGGACTTTGAGGACTTGAACTGGGAGAAGAAGAAGTTTGATACCAAGCAGGCGTACTGTCAGAGCAAGCTTGCCAATGTTCTGTTCACCAGAGAGCTCGCCAAGCGATTACAAGGCAGGTCTAGTGGCTGTTGCTTATGTGGGCATGTGTGGGAGAGAGTTTGGCCTGTGCGCTTATTTGTAATTGGCCACTGGATATATATTTTTAACAATTATGTGTGTGTGTAACAGACACAGGAGTCACAGTGAATGCTGTGCACCCAGGCGTTGTTGCCACGGAGCTTGGGAGGCACACTGGTCTGCACCAATCACAGTTCTCGAGCACCGTGCTCAGTGAGTATCCTGCTTTCTTACTGGATTCTGAATTTAGAGATATCAATAAAGTCAATAAAGCCAGTCAGACTCTGTTCCCCCAATTCACACGAAGCCATTAGCTTAGATGGTATACTGTAAGCTCTGATATGTGGCTGCTCAGTGCATTTCCTTTTCACTTGTTTTGTATGAATATGCAAAAATTAAAAAAAAACAAAAAAATAAAAGGCTCCTATCTACAACATTCAGTCAGTTCACTTGAAAACAAACGCAGATTTTTGCTTTGTGCTCTTTGATTTTATGTTAGCCTCCTGGTTTTGGACTTCTTAAATTCATTTGCAGTTTACGTTAGCAAGTAGGTTACAGGAGCTCATGGTACATAGATTCTTATAAATACACTTTCGGTCAAATCCAGCAAATATCTCCCTATAGCGTGTCAGTTTTTCGCTCTGTGCACCCACTTAAAAAAAAAAAAATACTGAGCCACACAACACTGTTCCAACCGGAGCAGGAGGCTCCTGCTTCGGTCAACTACCCTTCCTCTTCAGTGTGTCAGAGCTACACCAATAATAACATTGAAGTGCGATGTGATGTGAAAATATTTCGCACCACTACAACTCGGTTAGAATTCTCAATAAAAAAACGTCTCTCCATGTGTGACTGACGATAGAGCGTAAGTTGCAAGGCTCTCAACGCACTGGCTAAGCGTCTCCCTGTCTTAGATGGGTTGTTGTTAAGCCTGTCAACATACTGAAAAATTTAAAGGCTTCTTGTCAAACTTGCCACAGTGTTACGAAAAAAAAAATCTGTCCTTTCACAGAGATAAAAACAAAACAAAAAATCGCTTCTCATTGAAACAAACTTATCCTCAGGCAGCAGACACTATTCCGCCATATTTCTGTTCTGGTCAGTGAACCCAGCAAGTGCTGTTTGTTGCATTGGCAATGCTCATCCACTGCTTTGGGGAGTGGAGCTCCTGAGGGAGAATTGAAGGGGAGCCTGATATTTGTTTGACTGCTGGGTTTGAATATCAACATTCTTTCTGCAGAATCACCTAAACCAACTCAGTTCAAGTAACATCTTTTAAATCTGGCTGCTGATTCAACTTCTTAGTAGTCATTCAGCGTACAAACCCACCACCACCACCAATTAATATCTTTTTTTTTTTTTAATTAAATGAACTCTGGTAATAAACATCCTCCGCTGTGCGGAGAGAACTCTTTGCTGTTTATATCATTTGCTGTCGTTGAGGAAAATGCTAAAATCACCATGCAGCATACGCCAGACTTCAATATGAACAAGTGTTACTGATGCACATGTTCATTTGTCTTTTATTTTGCAGTATTCCATCATTTCTTTCACTTGATTGTTGTCAACATCAACTAATTCATTCACCTGATATTCTGACTGGCTTCATAAAACACTTCAAACAGCGATATCCTATTGAGAATAAACCTTTAAACCGCTCTCTCCAGGCCCCTTTTTCACCCTGTTGGTGAAAAGCCCAGAGCTGGGGGCCCAGCCCAGCGTCTACCTGGCTGTAGCTGAGGAGATGGAGGGCGTGACGGGACAATACTATGATGTACTGACAGAAAAGGAGCCAGCACCCCAGGCATTGGATGAGGAGGCAGCTCGCAGGCTGTGGGAGGTCAGCAGCAGGCTGGTGGGTCTGGAGGAGGAAGGACAGTCCAGCAAGTCAAAGCCACCAGCTGAAGGCCAGTGCAAAGCTGATCAGACGCATGGACAGAACCCAGGACCAGCTGTCAGAGCTGTGGGGCTGTAGGTCGGCTGTGGCTGCTGGACCAGCGGGGATGATGGACCTTTATGGCCCGAGCTGTGGAATACTCATAAGAAGAATTAAATAGACGAGTCCATGATTCTGGTTTGCTGTACAATGGTCACACAATCAGAATTTGAAATATTTTATTCATCCCGGAGGCAATTGTATGGCCACAGTTCCTGTATCAGGATATCATATGTTTAACGGCAGCCTTTGAGAATAGACTGGACTTTTTTTTTTTTATGGATTGGTACAATTAATGTCACAAATACAATGCTGGTAAAGAAAGACGTGTAAGGCATGTGAGTGGGGCTTTCTCTATGAAGATGATCAAAAATGAAAGAAATTTGACAAACCTCCAACATGAGTCATGAGTTTTTGTCTATTTTTTTTATTGCCATTAAAATATTCTTCCTCTTCCTGTCCATATTTTTACCTCTTTGTCGTCATGCTGCAGGCATTAGCTCTAAAAAAAAAACATTACACATAAACATAGGGATGTGTGAGTGTATGAGGCTTAGATGCAGACGGAAGTACTCTATTCAGCCTTGTTCTCGTTAACATTTATACATCTGGCGCTGGCTTTATGTGCTGATAAAGCTGACCAATAGCGCCATCTGGCTGTTGAGCTTGAGACACAAGAGCCTGAGTCGACGAGCATGAAATCTTTCAATTAAATGCCCTTATTAGTTTTGCACGTTTTTTTTTGCCATCCGATGTAGACTGCACTGACCGAGCAAAATCTGAACTCACTGTCGTGCAGTAACATTCGACTAATAATTCTAAAATTACCTTCTAATGGCGCAGAAAAAAACGTAAAAGAGAGTTAAAACACGGTGTTCGTTTTGTTACAACCATGTATTTTAAAAGCTTAACCACTATTTTTAAATCATTCATTTCAATGTAGTGTCAATATGCACTGCTATGTTGCCCTTGCTTGCAACGTCTTTGTTTTTTAAATTACATCTCTTAGAAAAACACAATTGCAATTCTGGTCATTTCGCCGTGCCTCTGCAGGCATGCAGTCTAAGTCTTCCGCTGATCCGGGTCCGGGTCGCGGGGGCAGCAGTCTCAGCAGAGAAGCCCAGACGCTCCTGTCTCTCCCCGCCACTTCCAGACGCCGTCCCGTCCCCGGTCTGCCTGTCAGTCTCTCGCTCCGTTCCTCCGTCAGTTGTGAACAAGACCCCGAGATACTTTTTTTTAACTCTTCCACTTGGGGCAGCAACACCTCTCCGACCCGGACTGGGAAATCAATCCTTTTCCGGTCGAGAACCAGCAGGGCCTCAGATTCGGAGGTACTGCCGATCCTCCCCCACCCCAGCCGCCTCGCAGCTGCAAACCGCTCCGATGAACTGCATCATCCGCAAAAAAAGGAAAGACGTGATCCTGCGACCACCACAGCATGATCCCCTACAACATGACCCCCTACAACATGACCCCCTACATTACAACATGACCCCCTACAATATGACCCCCTTCATTACAACATGACCCCCTACGACACCCTGCTGCCGAGAAATTCTGTCCATAAAAGTTGTGTTTCCAACTTGTGAGGGATCCATTGCATAGGTGTTTTTATCCACTAGTGAATGCCACAGTGGGGCTCGATATGGCAAATCTGCACTGATGCACTGTGATCAGCAACGGCATGGAAAATGTGTGCACACGTAACTGTTGAAAATACAGAGTTGCCAGTGACGATGGTCACCGCAGAGGAACGCCATCATCACTGGGATTTTCTTTTTGCGTGCTTAACTGCCCCTACAGAGAAAGTTGGGGTCTGATATGGTTTGTTTTTGTGTTTGTTTGTTTCTTTGTTTTGTTTTGTTGTTATTATTATTATTATTATTATTATTATTATTATTATTATTATTATTATTATTATTATTATTATTATTATTATTGGATAATGGCAATGGTGATGGTAAAATTCTTTATTTCGAACATGTCAATAAAACGAATAACGGAAAACAAAAACAAAACAAAAAAAACAAGAAAAAAACAATCAAAACCAAGATGAAACATGTAATATTACAAAAAAGTGAAATACACCATAAACTCAATAATAACCCAATAAACAGCACTTCAATTTGTCATGTTCATAAAGGAGCAGGAAAAAGTATAAAATTATAATCTTACTCCTTTTTTAACTGTTCATCATTCCTCATAAGAGTGATTTACAATAGAATAGCCTTTATTGACATTGTTTAGAGTACAACGAAATTGGAGTGCAACTCCCTTTGGTGCATTTCTAAAAGAGCATAAACCACAATACTATTCATAAAATAAAGAAATAAATACAGATATAAAACACAGTAGCAGCGTCCGTCAGTGCGGGTGCGAAACAAGAATGTAAACATGTGCTGTAACAGTAATTGCACTTGAGTGTTGTTATTGCACAGAAATTGTTCGCATATTGCTCATGAACAATAGGATCAGTATAAGTATAATTTGGGGGGACAGGTTCAATTTGTTTTTGTGTCTGTTGACTGCAGTGATTGCTCTCGGGAAAAAGCTATCCCCGAGTCTATCTGTCCTGGTTTTGTGTGAATTTATAAACATCTGCATCCATTTACAATTTATATGTACAACCTCATGCCATAAAAATATAAACAACCTTCCAGATTTTACTTATCCCTCGATAAAACAAAGAACATATATGTATATATGCCAATTTCATATACAGTGTACATAATATGGAGGTGGACAACTATTCCAATTTTATAATCTTTAAAAATCAATCTAAACTGATATCCTTTACAGCGCTTTAACACTTCGCTGCTACATATCACTTTATTTTCTGCCTTAAAACAGACGATTCCGTGTTTGGAGTCGCGTCGGCGCCTTTCGGCGCCTCCCGAAAGGACTTCGTTGCCCACAATGCACCGCTGACGGGCGAAGAAAACAAGCGTCCAAAGTACCGCGAGTCCCATCGGAGCGCCTAAGGAGGTGTCGGAGCACACCTGGAGAAGTGTGTGAAGTTCACTGGAGGAGCCGGGACCCCTCAGGGAAGGTGTTTTCGGGCGCCGCGTAGCTGACGTGTCTCCAGCAGGTAACCACGGCTACTAACAGCTAGCTACAAACTCCCGACCCACCGCCCCGGTGACCGTGGTAACGCGCTGCTGCTGCCGACAGCCCGGTGAAGGCGTTTCCCCCCCCCCGCTGCTGTAGATGAATTTAACCGAAACAACACACACGAGTGCTCGCACGCTGTGTCGGGGTCCTTCGGCTCTCCTTGGCTTTATAACAGCTCGGACACGTTAGCATCTCGCAAGCTAGCAGCTCCGAGTGACGACCTGCCACGCCGGTCCTTAGTCACAAATACACAAAAATTAAAAAAATAAATAAATAAATAAACGAGAAGACTGAGCCACAGTGGAGTGTAGGCATTAAACGTCGCCTTTATAGTCTACTTTAAATGTCTGACAGTCTTAATGAAAGAACAAACATGCTTAACCACATCATTGCAGCAGTAATTGTGTTATATTGTGTTGCTGTTATTAAGGTTTTGGTATTTTGGGTTGCCAGTTTGGCTGCCGACTCTCCTGCATCATTTGTCAGCATGGCAGAGCCACAGAGGAAGGCAGAGCTCCTGCCCGAGGACGTGGACACAGACGACTGCCTGACGTCCTACACGCACATCTACAGCCCAGACTTACTAAAGTAAGTGTCCCCCGCCTCTCCGTGACATCGTTGCGTCTCTGACACATCTCCGAGACGATCCCTGTCTTTCACTTAGTCGACTGTGGAGTTTCTCTCGGAATGCTCGGCTGCCATGAGGTTGACTTTTGGGGATTTGCATTTGCAGAGATCAGGTCGCGCTTATCACGGGTGGCGGATCTGGAATTGGACTCCGGATAGCTGAGATCTTCATGAGGTGAGCGGGGCTGACGGTTGATGTTTTGTTTTTTTGTTTCCTCCACGAGGTCATTCGGAAATGACAAGCTCTTGCTGATTTGCGGGTTATATTACATTCAACATGAGCTACGGAATCAGTGGCATGTCAGCGCGCTATACTACGTCTTGTTGAAACTAGAGCTGTCAAACGTGTGACTGAGGCTGTACTTTAAACCTTCTGGTTGAGTTATCTGACGGCACATTTTGTGTGACAGAGTTGAAATAGATCAATAATTGACCCATGTGGCAGACTTGGCGTGCTGGTTGTCTGTGTCTCCAGGATTCGGGGGCTTCACAACAAAATGAAGCTACTGTTCTCGTGCTGTTGGCCTAATCTCTGACTTTGTGCGACCCTTTAAACACTCACCGTTACCTTTGTTAGGATCGACTTGATTCACCTTTATGCATGCAATACATGTCACCTTGTTTTGTTCCAAATTTGTTTTCATGTGCCTCATTTTTGCATGTCGGTCTCAACGCAGCACAACATAGTATTTGCTTCTTTTTTTTTTCATGCGCTGTTATAGTCACTTCTTTTAAATGTCTCTCAGGCATGGCTGTGACACGGTAATTGCCAGCAGGAACATGGACAAATTAAAAGAGGTTAGAGTTTGTGCATGATGCCCACAGTCTTTAACTAAATGCCTGTATGTTGGTCTCATATATAGATATAATTTCATGTCTCCGTAGGCAGCCAAGAAGCTGTCTGCTGTTTCCGGACGCCGCTGCCTCCCCATGTGTGTCGATGTGAGGCAGCCTGAGACCATTGCAGCTGCTGTGGATGAGACATTGAGCGAGTTTGGCCGCATCGATATCCTTATTAACAGTAATGCCACCACCTAAGCCTCAACACCCGCCACACACCACTGCCGCCGCCAGCAGCCCCCAAACACAATGCTTAGGAGAGCTGTGCCGCACATTTACGCCTGCTGTCAGCAAAGGTTCAAGTACAATACATTTTAAGGGGTCTGTAGGATGAATGAACTTGGAACAAGGGTCAAATGTGAAAGGTTTCGGCTCAATCATCAGCTTTTCTGGGATTGTATTCATGCAGTCTTCTTCATATCAAATACAGATCATCAAAGCAACATAGTCTTAATAAAAGCATGCCTGAAGCATTTTTAAAACATTTATAATCTATTCAAGATCTTTGCATGCATTATGGATTTGTGTGTGTGCTGTCACTTTAACCTCGATTTGAAAAAAAAAACCCTTCTGTTTCTGACAGATGCTGCGGGGAACTTTCTCTGCCCAGCCACCGCTCTCTCGTTCAACGCCTTCAAGACGGTTCTGGAGATAGACACCATGGGCACATTCAACACGAGCAAAGTGGTTTATGAGAAGTGGTTCAAGGTACGCTGCCCCCCTCAGTCTGCTTGCATCTACGATAATGAGCTATAATGAAGTCAATTTGTGTGGAAATGATGTTACCAAATCTGCAGGGAAGAAATTAGGTTATTAATTAATGCTGTGTGCTCGTAAAGCTGACTAACTCATCTTCCTGTTCAATTTCTATAAAACAGAATTGCTGACAGAACTCAAAACTCTTCATTAGTCTGAGTGCTAAAATGGCTTTTGAAGAATCGGTTTTGTCTTGCTTATAATACAGGATAGACGGTACATTATCAATACAGGGTAGATAGTACATGCAGCACCAAACCAAACCACATGACAGGGCTGTTACATCATTCATATATTCATGTGCCCTGCTGCAATTTTGTCTGGTCATCATAAGAGGGCAGTAAATATCAAAGATTACTGAAAGCAGAACTGCTGCTAGCTCTTATCATTTACCTGGCTGCATGTATTTTGCATCTCCTTTCATTCTTCTGTGCAGGATCACGGAGGCAACATTGTCAACATCTCTGCAACACTTGGATACAAGGGACAGGCCCTCCAGGTGCATGCTGGGTCTGCCAAGGCTGCAAATGGCAAGAATGTTTTTTTTTTCTTTCTTTTTTTTTTTTTGTATGAGTTAACAATATCAACATGAGTCTTAATTCCTTCATGCTGCTTCTTCTCATGTACTCAGATGCCATGACCAAGCACCTGGCTGTGGAGTGGGGGCCCAGTGGCGTGCGAGTCAATGCTGTGGCTCCGGGTCCTGTCTCAGGCACAGAGGGCTTCCGTAGACTAGGTAAAGATCCCGCATCATTCCGTGTCCTGATTGCCTGACTTTGCCATTAGTGCGTTATGCAGTCATTTTATTCTCAACCCCTGAAAACAGGTGGGAAGTTATTCCGTTGAATTCCGCGACAAACGGTGCTCAAAGATGATTGGAATGTTTTAATTTTATGACATATAAAGTCTGACTCCACTGGCTTCTGGATTTTAGTTGTCCCAGATGCTTTTTCTGACAACCCAAACATCTGTCTATCACTCGCCTGTGCACTGCCATCTCAATCACCCATGAGCATCTGAACATGGACCTTTTTTTTTTTTTTTTTTTGTCTATTTTTGATCTCTCAGGTGGCATGAGAGCGGAGGCGGCTCGTACATTTCAGTCTATTCCTTTGCAGCGAGCCGGCAACAAAACCGAGATGGCCCACTGTACTCTTTTCCTGGCCAGCCGGGCCTCCTCCTACGTGACGGGAGCCATCCTGGTGGCGGACGGCGGGTCGTGGCTGACCTCAGCCAATGACGTCTCCATGCTGATGGGTATAGCCTCCTCTAAATCTGCTAAACTGTGAGCAGGGGCTCGCCTGTCCTCCGCCTGACGCAGGTGTGTAGGAGGAGGTGCAGCTCTTGAGGACCATGTGGAGACAAAGACAGTGAAGGGAATGCAGTCGCGCAGTGTTTATTTGATAGTGTGACATATTTTAAAGCACCGAATTACAGCTGCGAAACTGCGCCTCAGCCATCTGCTTTGAGATACTGTTTACATGACAAGAATCTAGTGTGATCCATGTTCATCAATAATCACTTTCTTTTTCCTTGTTTTTTTCCCCCCTTTTCCAGGTTTTTGGTCATCTGAAAAGAAAAGAGACAAGTGATTGCTGAAAACCGTTGTAATTTACAAGCTGTCTGTTGTTAGTTATATGCTACATGCACAGTATTTGACTTCTGTCCAGCTGAATACTGGTTAATGCTAATCATCATTGGCTGGAGGAGTTGAACAGTAACTTACTGAGGATAGAAATAATGAGAGAACTAATCAAATGATAGAAGACTTCAGGGATTTTTTTTTCAAACTCTTACACTGTCAATGTACATTTCTTATACAGTCATGTTTATCACCATGCCATTTTATGTGATTTTCTACTAAACATCTGTCAATAAAACTTCTAATTACGGTTAATTTGTGACTTTTGCTTGCTGTTTGTTTAAAAAAAAAAAATCGCAGTTTGCTGTTAATTACCGAAGGACTCTCGTCCCAAGAATGTGGATCCCAGGGATCCACTTTCTGAAGGCGAGATTATGCATAGGTATGATCCTTTCCAAAAAAAAAGATAGGTCATCTTCATCTTACATAGCTAAGATGAAGAAGGAATAAAAAAATCAACTAAATACAGAAAGATTTCTTTTTCTTTTTTTACTTCTCCTTAAAGTGTTTGGCTTTTTCATGTGCATGACAACAAAACAATTGCAGGAAATCATCTCCTCAACTCATGAATAGCGAGGAAAAACAATACCGTGGCACGCCAGATGGGGTCGCAGAAACACAATTTTATCTAAATGATCAATCTCGTGTCCACATTAGTAGTCCGGCGCCTGCTCCTGAGTAATTGGTGTCTAAAGAAGCAACTCTTAGACTGATGAACTCGGCGGGTGCGAAGGCTAGCGTCCATCCTGCTGTGACGTCACCGAACGAGACTCTCCAGCCCCCCGTCGGCTGCGCGCTGCTCCGTCCGGACCCCGGACGCCGACATTCATCTGGAAGAGAGTCATCCCGGCGCACGTTAAACATGGCTTAGGTGTTTGTTACATGCAGACAAGTTGCGCGAGTGTAGCGAAACGGCGGGCTGGCCGCCGCTGTGGGAGCCGGCGATACTGCGGGGTGTTTTGTACGCTTGCGTGAAAACGTCAGCGGCGTGTATGCGGCTGGAGGAGGCGGAGGAGGAGGAGGCGGATGGGAACACTGCTGATGCTGATGCGAGAGCAGAGCGCTCGGTGCCAGCGAGCAACGTCGGCGGAGCGCCCGCTCCAGTGATGGAACCTTTTGACCTCCGCGAACGCCGCTTTGCTTCCAGCGTGGACCTCGACGAGGAGCGCCGAGGCAGCCGCGTGTCCGCAGACGAGCGGAGCCGAGGGGTTTGAAGAGGAGCGGACGGTTTCGCGTCGTCAGCCGCCTGGCCTGTCTTGGGACTGACACAGGTGGATTTCAGCTTGGAGAGGGGGGGAAAAAAAACCAACCCGCAAATATAGATACAATATCGGACTGTCACCGAGGCGACACCCCGACGCAATTACTCCTTGAATGGGATATCACGATAACACCGACGCCGAGTCCCAGCTCATTGACGGGGGTTTCAAGGTAGACTGTTTGGCCTGTTAGCGAGCTAATAGGCTAATTTCGCTAGCTAGTCGGTTAGCAGCTTCCCTGGCCAATGACAGGGAAGAAGTGGGATGCTCGAGGGAGGAGTTAACGTTCGTTGCTAGCTTAGAATCACTCGGAGGCTGAGGTTTGACAGTCCGCGCTACGGCAGGTAAATAAAGCCCGCAACGAGAGACGCTATTTTTAAGGATGACTCGCGTTTTTTAATCGGGTCGCTTCCCCGCGACGCTGCCCGCTCCACGGCACGTTCGCCCGCGATGGATCGGCTTGGATAACCGGCTAAGAAGGCTAATGTTGACAAACACCAGCGTCTTAACGCGCCGATTCGCCTCATTCGCAGCTGGCCGCCGGAGCGGAGATGGTGTCAGCCGCCGACCCGAGACGCGGCGCGGTTGACGCGTCTTCCCCCGGACGCCGGTGAAGCATGCTGACGTCGGCGGTGCCCAGGCTGGACCACTTGGAGACGACCGGGAGTTGACCCGCCGTGAACCGAGCGGCTCGACGAGAGTCGGACCAGGCTGACCGCGAGAGGCTTCCGAGTGAGACTGAAGAGTTGATATGGATTTCGAGTTTAGGTAACACGTCTCTCGAGGTGTAGATGGCGACCAGTGAGCTTGCGCACGCCCGCGCCGCACGCACCTTGTTGCCACAGTGAATGTGACGCTACCTGGCGAAAAACTCCCCTGCCACACCTGGCGCCTGTGTCACCGCAATGGCTGCCGGCGTTTTTATTCGTTAAAACCGGACACACGACGCCTACAGGAGCAGTTTCGGGAACTTCGGCGAAAGCGTGCGGTGTCATTTTCGGAGACATGACATTGAGACCGGGGAGCTGGATCTTGAAGACAGCAGTGAGATAAGGCGTCGCCGGCTTTTCTCTCGAGTTCCCTGAGGTGAGCAGCGCGAACAGAAATGGAACCAACAGTTGTGTCGGGCCCTCCGGGGCCCACTCAGTGGGAGGCAGAGCAGCCGCCTCCTCTTGGATTTCTCCCGCTGGATTCAGACAATGGAGGCGTGCTGTGCCAAAACAAGAGTGGTCAGACAGGTTTGGATTTCAGAGAGGGCGACCAGGACGCAACATCCCAGCAAAGTGACGAAGGAGACCTTTTCCGGGACAAGCCGGTCGAGCTGGACAACCTGATAAATATCTCAAAATATTCCTGTGGAGGTTTACTTTTCGATGAAGATCGGTCCGCTCATCCCCGAGCTTCTCTCCGTGGTGCACACATAGAGGACTTTTCTTGCTCGGAAGAAACTGAGGGGCCTGATGAGAAAAGTGACTTCACTCTGTCGTGGCTATTTTCTCCCAATCTCACTGATGTGGTCCGGAAAAACTTTGCCTTCGAGGAACCGAGTCTGCCAGATGAGACCTCTCTTGGGGACTCAAATGCCCCCAGTGGTCAGACTGAGTCAGCCATCCCCAGTGAACCACCTTCTCCTTCAGTGATACCTGAGGGGAATTCTGAGACTGACCCAGGGGATCTACTTTTGCTGGAGGATCTGTTCTCAGATGGACGGTCTTGTGCCGCCTCCGCTTCTGTGGACCCACAGGGTGTCGGTGAGGAGCTGGTGGAGCTGTCGCAGGAGGAGCAGGCGGGTCTCCCTCCCACACAGAGCAGGGAGACTTTGTTACCTGAAACTGGAGACAAAGGTTCATTCCCTGATCAAGTGACTGATCTGCCTGTAACCAGTAACTCTTCCCTGCAAGGTTTACCTGACAACAGCCTCCAGCCTAACAACATCAGCACACCACTGGAGCATTTTGATGGATCCGTGCCTTTGTTGGATTTAGACGTTCTGGGGTGTGACAGCACTCTAAGCCTACATCCTGCTAGTCCTGCCTCTGTCATCTGCACAGGTGCACCATTAGACATATCGGCAGTGGAGTCGGAGGTGGAACATCCAGGAGCTGCTGTAATTAGAAATCTGACTTTTGAGCAGCAAGATGGGAATGACGCACTTGCTCCAAGTTTGTCAGCTGAACCTGTGTTGCTGACAAAGACTGAAGATGCCTTCCTCAAAGGTGATTCCAACAGTGCGAGTTGCTCTGTGGAGAAAGAGCCGAGGGATTTGATGGAACACAAAATATGCTCTGAAGCCAGAAATCAGGGGATGGCTTTGGATCCGTGTTTAGTTCCGGATGAGGTCCATGATCAGGAACCTTGGGACTTGAAGCCACTGAAGGGTGGACAGGGTGTCCCTGACCTGACAACCGAGCAGAGGGAAGAGGGCAGATTGATCGATACTAACGAGCTCCAAGGATCAGATCGCCATGATGTGGCGTCCTTCGATTTTTCTGTTCAGGAGTTAAGCGGCTCTTCTCATGAGGCCGGTTGGACAAGTGATCAAACTGTGGAGGCAGTTTCCATAACTAAGATGGTGGTAGATGACTCACTGCCAATGGTTTCAGCTGTGACTACAAGGGAGGAAGATGTCTCCCCACTAAAAGCTGTGTTCGATGCCTTAGACCAAGATGGAGATGGATTTGTTCGTATTGAGGAGTTTATGGAGTTTGCTGCTGCCTATGGGGCTGATCAGGTGAGATGCAACGCATGCTGAGTGATACTCCTGAGAAAACCATATTAAATCCCACAGCTGTAAATTATGCATTATTGATCTGCTGAATTTTA
The DNA here is from genome assembly GCA_901007715.1 of Dactylopterus volitans. NCBI lineage: Eukaryota > Metazoa > Chordata > Actinopteri > Syngnathiformes > Dactylopteridae > Dactylopterus > Dactylopterus volitans. Next base: position 32,908 of record CAAKHG010003775.1, read on the forward strand.
AAGGGTTTCCTGTAGAAAGCCATCTTGGGTCCATCAAGTGAAACCCATTTAGATGATGACGTTTTGCACCCAGTTGTGTTTTTTGTTGTTGTTTTTTTTGTTCAGGATCCAAGTAATTTAGCTTCAGTTAAAACCAGTAAATTAAATGTGGTTATTTTCATATACAACAGTTTTTTTTTTCCTAATCTGCTGTTTTTCAAAGTAACCTTCGGATATGAGTTTTAAAACAAACGGCATCAGGTTGATGTTGCCCTGATGGATCAGAGGTAACACGAGCCCTTCTCTGGCGCTGGCCGGTGCACACGTTTGTTGGATAAGCAGCACTGCGCCGCATGGCTGTTGATTTCTTTTGTATATTTGATGGCCAACTCCTGGCATTAACTGTCCCTCTGCCGTGTTTCTCCCCAACGTTAAAGCCGCTCTGAAATTTGGTTCAATAGTTTTGGCTAATACCGCATCACATTTACCACTCCGGGATTAGTTTGTCATGTATTTGGTGGGTGTTGAACAGCTACAGTAGGATTTGGATTATCATCCTGTTTAGTCTGACGAGCATATTGGCTGTAATGAATTCTGTCGGGCCTGGCTCTCCGCCATATGTCAAACGACAAACACTCATCTTGCCGTTTGTGTAGCCTGTGGTTCGGGGATAATCCCTCGCGATATGGTTGATGCACATCCCTCCGCCCGTTTATGTGCAGCTCACACATTACTAAGCTTTACACATGATTTGGTAAAAGTTACTTAACGGCAGACCAGGAGACAAAACGACAATTCTTAAACAATGAAATTTGATTAATTAGCTGGTTTTGTATAATATAATAGGCCATTATTTTGTAATTTAATACATCCAACTTCATCAAAGTTTGTATACAATATACAAGCAGTGAAAGAGGAGATCAACGTCTTCCATCAGCTGATATCATTGCTTATTCTGTTGTGAGGCTATTGACTGAACTATGATTCTTATATGATGCGAGCATAAGTATTCAGATGCAACACAGGTTACACATGCACCCACCGGCACCCACCCCTACTCCAACACACACACACACACACACACACACACACACACACACTCTCACACACGCACACACTCACACACACACACACACACACACACACACACACACACACACTCTCTCAAGCAAATGTCCAAATAAAATTAGAAAGCTTGATTTGGCGCAACTGATAACACACACACACACTCTTGATAGTAATCTCCCTTTGATTCTTTAAAAAGTTTGTTTGGATAAA
>CAAKHG010003776.1:2451-13543 GCA_901007715.1 Dactylopterus volitans
TTATTGCTCTGTTCTACTAGCCTCCCTTCTCCGTTTGACCCCCCTTTTCATCTCCATAAGTTGTGTGTATGTGTGTGTGTCTGTGAGTGTGAGGTGTGGCCTGAGGCTGAGCAGTGTGATGTGGGTGAGGGTGTGACCCCTTTGTTCACTGCTGAATGACAGGATATGACCAGTCAAATGGCTATTGCAGACTAAACACAATAACCACACTATTGAATTGTATCAATGCACATGCTGGCAAGGTTGATGAATTTTATGTTTCGTCAAATGCAGATGAAGTAAGCTGACGAGGCCCAGTACGTTCCCAGGTCATGTGAATGAGAAAGATGCCACTGATGTACTGGTTTGCAGGTCTGCGGTTTGATTGATTGCAAAGTGCAGTGTTTGCAATGGTAAGTTGGTTGTCTTTGCCCAGTAAACTGTGGAAGTCCTGGCTGTGGGTGGAGTCTTGTTTCCTCTGTTCTCTTGGTGGAGTTAGTCCAGGCTAACTCTGTGGCTCCTTGGCTAGTTAAATGGTTGTGTTTTGCCAGTGGAGCTCGTCATGTCCTTTGGCAGGCTCTCGCATCACTACCAAGGCTTGTCCAGTGGAGGCTCTGCCTTATGCAGGCCTCATGGGGGGTTGAAGCAGCAGCAGCAACAGCCGAGGAGCTGCACAAGAGTTGAGAGCTGCAGAGCTGATGGATAAGAAGAGCAAGCAGAAGAGAGCAAGAGAGCGTAAGAGAGCAGGAGTGAAGGATGTTTCTCCTTTATATATGACCTGGTGACATTCAGGTGTCCTTGCCATATAGTAGCCAATGGAAAGTGAAGATGCAGTTTTCACACCCAGGTGTAAAAGTTTTAGGAATGCTGGGAGATTGAGTTCAGTGACTCCTTTGTCTGGAGCAGAGGAAGCCACGTGGTCTTATCCTCCGAAGTGTAGGGATGAGGGCACAACACTGTAGTAAGTTGTGAGCATGGTAAAGGCTGGAGGGGGTCTGGTATCTCCAGACTCCCTTCCATGTTCGACCCTTTCCAGTTTGCCGACCGGTCAAACCGCTCCACTGAGGACACCATCTCCTCTGCTCTTCACCTGAGCTTTGCACACTAGGAGAAGAAGAACGCTCATGTGTGGATGCTGTTCATTGACTTCAGCTCAGCGTTTAACACCATCATTCCTCAACATCTGGTAGACAAACTGGGCCCCCAATGGTTTCAGCACTCCCTTGTGTAACTGGCTGCTAAACAGTCAGTGTGGGTCGGTCAATACAGCTCCAGTGTCATCACCCTCAGCACAGACTCCCCTCGGGGCTGTATCCTGAGCCCTCTGCTGTTCACTCTGATGACACCTGACTGTGTCCCCAGTTCTGCCATTAACCGAATTGTGAAGTTTGCAGATGACCCAACGGCAGTGGGTCTCATCAGGGAGGACAATGATCTGGCCTACAGAGGAGGTGGAGCAGTAGGTGGGCTGATCCAGTGACAACAGCATGATCCTGAATGTAGACAAAACAAAGGAGATCACTGTCGACTTCAGGAAGAACCAGCCCAGCCTAGCTCCACATCTCATTAACAGCATGACTGTGCTGGTGGGCAGCAGCGCTAAGTTCTTGAGGGTGCATATCAGAGACGACCTCACCTGGTCTGTAAACGCCACGTCACTGGTCAAGAGGGCACAGCAGCACTACTTCTGTACTTCCTGTATAGGATGAGGAGAGCCCACCTGCCCCCGCCCATTCTCACTATATTCTATAGAAGCACCATAGAGAGCATTTTGACCAGCTATATTTCTGAGTAAAGTGGAGGCTGCAGTGCCTATGACTGGAAAATGAGAGTGGTGAGGACAGCAGAGAGGATCTTTGGGATCTCTCTTTCATGTATTCAGGACATTTCGTCAAAGCGCTGCATGTCCTGAGCCAGTGACATAGTCAGTCACTCCACACGCCCCCACCATGGACTGTTCTCCCTGCTGGCCTCTGGAATGAGGTTCCACAGCATCCGGTGCAAGACCACCAGGTTCTGTTACAGCTTTTTTTCCCTAGCCATCAAGCTGCTGAACTCATAACTGGTCTCTGCTGTACATTGATATATTTTTTGATCACTGTCGTCTTATTCCTGTTGCATTTTTTAATCACTGCCGTATATTATTCCTTATTCTGTTTTTACCCCTGCTGCACATTTTAATCGCTGCTGTCTTTTATTTTATTCCGTTGCACACAAGTACATATATTTTTCTAAACAACTGTAAAATAGCATTTATCACTAATTGTCATTATTTATCTCTTATCTCTGGCATTTTATTTCATTTCTGTCCCGAGCCATATGCACCAAAATGCCGTTCTGTATACACTTTGTGCATACCTGAATGACAATAAAATTTGTCTAAGTCTAAGTTTAAGTCTAATGTTGTTGAGGAAGGTAAAAAAAAAAATGTAATGTCAAGAGCTTTGTACTTAGTTGGCTGGGTTCTCATTCTCTGATTCTTGACCCTTAATGTCCTTTACACTCTAACAAGACGATTAAGGCACCAAGAGGTGTATAGTACTGCCATGATCTTCTTTGTGTTTTATTTTTGGTATTCCTTCTCTCTCTCCTCGAACCCTCTCATTTATGTTTGCTTCCTTGCAGTGTGAGTGTGTTACAGTGGGTGTGACTGGCTTCTCCAGTAGTAGCGGCAAGGCACACCTGTTTTCCATTCATTCATCACCTGTTCCAGGATCCAATCTGCACTACTCTGCTAGATAATTCTGTCTTGGTCAATTTGCCGTGAGCCTCAGTGCTCGACCCACTTCCCTGCTGAGCTTATATTTTTTTATGTGCTCAGTCATCTTCACTTTTGGAGATGCCGTGTTGCCAGCTTGCTTCCTGGCAGCTGCTGACTCCTGTCACTTGGTCATAAAAGGCATTAAGGTTAATAGATGTTATGAAGACTTTGTTATTCATGTTACTCCTGCCACCAAAGTTAGGATACTTTATTCTTCTTTAAAAAATTGCAGATCTGGCTGACAATTTCCTAACTCAACAGCTATTAATGAGACGGTTTTCCTTTGGACACAGTCTCACACTCTCTGATGCATTGGCTGTCACATTCCATTTACAAACATTCCACTGCTAGTCACAGTGATTCTGCCTTATCTTAACCTTCTCACGTAAACAAGCAGCACAAGTGAATAATCATGACTTTTGGATGGTTGAACTTAGGTAACCATTGTAATAGATTATGTACTGCATGTTTGTGCAAATTCATGGTTGGAAATTCTACATTTTTATGGTGACAGAATGTGCGCTTAGTGATTAAGACAATGACACCAGTTTAGAAGGAGGATTTAGATTTGGGTTGAGATTAGAATTAGGATCAATCGAATAAGAGAGTGGCATAATGAGATTTAGGCATCTCCATTCCAACATTTGTTCAAATATTTTCAGAAACAATTGAATCCATTTGCATTTCATTTGCATCAGCCACAACCCTCAGAAAAAAAAAGCTTGAAAGCTTTGTCTCAGGAAAATTGACATGTTCATTAACACATCATGAGGATCTCATACATGTACAGTTGTTACATACATAAAGTGTTCTTAAATGTGAATATCCAAATCAGTTTACGAACCCACCTGCTAATGGAAACAAAGAGAATTTTAATCATAAATAAAAGGATGCTCTTGTACTCACATTATACACTCCTCACTGCAATATAAATCCAAAGCACCCTTGTGAATATGGGGATGTACTTAAGTTCTCAATGGCTTCCCTGTTCACCTAAGGAGCTACAAGAGACCATTACACAGTAACATGTTAACTGACATTTTGTTAATGACTGGACACTCTAATCCCAAACCATGACAGTTTCATAAGAGTAGAATCAACTCATCCACAGCAATCAGTCCAGTTCATTGTTGATTCAGTGTGAGTAACCCCCAACCCTCATAATGAACAGCCTAGGTAGTTCTCTTCCAGTCCCACATCTGAACTCAAACTCATTAGCATCTGTACAAGAGGTGGGCATGCTAGAAAGGAGGTTAAACCACAGGTGGTCTTAATGTTTTTGAATGTCATTCATATGATGACTGTAGAGACATTTACAGGCTCCATGAGTATATGGTTGAATTGTGAATTGTATATGAGTGTTTTTGTGATTTTGTTCCTGCATGCCCCGTCACACCTGCGGTCCAGATCAGTGTCTGTTGTGATAGTTAAATATCAACCATGTCCGACAGTGTGAGCTCATCAAATGGTGCCCCGTATGAGGCATAGAGTTCTGCTAATACAACAGGGGACTTGGAACAGGTAACGGCAGCGGTCAACCACGGAGTGCTTGAAACGATTTACTGTGAGCGCCAGTGTGGAAGGCTGCCAAAAAGTCCTGTGTGTTTTTCCATGTTATGCCACCAGAACGATTGACACCGGGATGACAGGCGAGTTCTGACAAAAGACTCCACGACCTGGGAGCACATAGACACTGGAACATAAAGGAGAATGGAAGGGCCATCACCTGGAACTGCTTCAGCTTTCTGTGGTTCCCTCACATCCTCTTCAGCTCCCCTTATGAGCTGGTCAAACACCCGCCTGGGTGGGAGGGTGGTGTCTGCTGGCAACTGGCTCTCTTCTGCAGAGACCTGGTGTGACAGCGCATCTTGCTTGTCATTCCATTAGCCTGGGTGGAAAGTCAAGCAGAAGTTTAACCTGCTCAAAAACAAGGCCCACTTGAGGGGAGTTAAGTCTTTGAGCAGACTTGATGTAGGCCATGTTCTTATGGTCCATCCAAACCATGAAAGGGACTTCAGTCCCCTCCAATCAGTGCCTCCATTCCTCCAGGACTAGCTTCACTGTGAGGAGCTTGCAATTTCCAACGTTGTAGTTGGCACAGGAATGCAGACGACCCACATAGTGTAATAACACTGCCCCAACCCCTGTGTCTGAAGCATCTACCTCGACAATAAACAGCTTGGAGGGATCAGACTGCACCATAGCAGGTGCACTGATGAAGAGTCGATTTTAATTTACTTAAGGACATGTCTGCCCCCGGAGACCAGTAAAATTTCATCTTAGAGAGGTTAGTCCGTTGAGAGGAGAGGCTACCCTACTATAGTCTCTACTGAAATGCTGGTAAAAGTTTGAAAATCCCAGAAAACACTGAAATGCAAGAGCAGGAGCAGGCCCAAGACAGAGCAAATGAAGAACAACAGTTTATTTGCAAAAGGTTCGGTACACAGGTCAGTCAGCGGGAGCAGCTGTTGTGCATTGTAGGGGCCAAATTTGGTCATTAGCCATAATTCATAGTTGTCAAAGACAACTATGAATTATTATCCAAATTCAATAACGCTTAATTAGTAAACATTAATCAAAAGTGGGGCACCACCAGGAAAATCCGGACCAATAATCAAAACAGGTAGAATCAGTCTCAAATTGTGCTCATCTCAAAATATCAATTTTCAGGGAATTCTGGCATGTAAAAGTGAACAAGAAGGAATAAAGGTCGCCACAGACCTTGTCAACCAGCTTACACCACAGTACACATAACAAGAAGGACAACTTCTCTTTAAAGTATAACAGATTTAATTATAAAAGTAAAATCAATCATTACTCAACTTCACGAATGCAGCGGTTGGTCCGTCCTCGATCCCTTTGACCTTGTGAGGTGGCGTTGGGAGCGCCGTTGGGAGCGCCGTTGGGAGCGCCATTGGGAGCGCCATTGGTGAGCGCCGTTGGTGAGCAGCTGTTGGCAGCTGTCGTCCTCTCGGTGGGATCGTGGGTCTCCGGCGAGTGAACTAATCTAGGCGTGGAGCTGGGGAATCAACATCAAGAGGAAGGCTCTTGTCGTCCTTCGTCTTCTTGAAGTGGATAGATCATGTTAGCTACCTTACTTCGCATCCACGGGCATCCAGTGTGGAGAGTTGGTCAGCGCTTCGGACCGGGCAAATCATTCTTGATTAGCACCCAAGAGAAAACGGAATTCTACTCGACCAGAGAGGGAGATCCGAAGACCTTAATGTGATGGAGTGTACACAGTTTTGCTATCATCGATGCGGACATGCGTCGTGTGGGACGATCGGCCTGATGAGAGGAGCGGTGAGGGTCACTTCTAACGGTTCGGATATGCGTTATCACCGGGGTCTGGACCAGAAGCGTGTGGTGATTACTCCCATCGGCACGGACTCCCAACGTCAGCGGATTCTGCTGATGGGATCCAACAAAGTCCTTTGTTCTTTCATCAACACGCGTGATCTTTGAGAAGTACAAGTAGACTTCCTTTGTCTGAGGCTGTTGGTAAGGCACTGCGAAAAACAAAAACACTGGAACCATTATGCAGATCAAAATACAATATTTATTAAACAAAGGCAAACCAAAGTCCGGGGCTTAGCGTCAGTGGCATCTGGACCAGAAGCGGTGAGTTTAGTGTGTTGGCTTGTTTATAAACCTTGACATGATGTCACAGTTTGGGGCCGACCTTAATGGACCTTATCCAGTTGAGCTGGATCTTGTGCTGGCACCCTGCTGGTCAGCTTGGATTGTGTGATCTGGGTGCATTGTTCAGCTGGCCAGCTGGTTAGAGGTCAGCAACACATGGACTTTTAGGTTGCTGGGGGTAAATGTAGACCTTCTTTTTCTGAGGCTGTTGGTGAGGCACTACACACAGCTTCAAGATTCCCTCAAACCACCATTTTACCTTAAGTTGACTCACACTTGTAGATCTAAAATCCACCTTAACTGATATGGGTCAAATTTGACCTGAAAACAGCCTGTAGAAATGTAGCTGATGTCCTCAAAAGTGTAGTAGAACAAATGAGTGTGTATGTGTGCAAGTATATGCTTTGTACATGGGTGTGTATGACCTGGTGGACATTGTCTTTCTGGTGAATCTGCTCCCTCCAGCATGTCTGACTGTGAGCAGCAGCTTATCAGCTCCAAACAGAGTTATTCTCACTCCCAACCACCTCATCGCCTGAGAGGAAAATAAATTGCAGCCATGCAGTTAATAAGAACAAAATATATATTGCGATGGAGTTTAATACAAGCATTACAAACACTACATAGAGACATAGTCGGTGGGGGGGTGTCTGCCGCAGTGTGAGGCATCTCCCAGTATCACACTGGAGTTCAACCAGCTTCACTCGATGAACTGCTCAGGTGGTACTTCATTCATTCATTCACTGTCTTCCGCTTATTCCGGCTATCCCGGGTCGCAGTCGTGCTGGAGCCGATCCCAGCTGTCGAATGGGCGAACGGTGGGGTACACCCTGGACGAGACGCCAGGTCATCGCAGGGCCACATGAAAGACATACAACCACTCACACTCGCACACCTACGGGCAATTTAGAGTAGCCAGTTAACCTCGGCATGCTTTTGGAGGTGGGAGGAAGCCGGAGTACCCAGAGAGAACCCACGCAGACACGGGGAGAGCATGCAAACTCCACATAGAAAGACCCCAGGCCGGGAGTCAAACCTGCGAACCTGCTAACCACCGCACCACCGTGTCGCCCCAAGTGGTACTTCTCCTTCACAAATCCAAACAAACATTTATTTCCTGTGTTACAATGACAGTGTCATGGGTGCATATTGAATTCCTGACAATGTCTATGGAATGTAATTACATATCGAATGTTCTTTTTCTTCATTCAGCTCCTGGAGGGGAAAATCCATCTGTTGCGCCCACAGATTGTATGGAGAAATCATGTTTCCTCAAACACAGCTATTTACATCAATATCAAAACAGGTGGAGCAGTGCAGGATATGTGTGCATGCTCAATTAACTCCTGCAGAAGTTGCATATGATTCATTTCCTGATGCAAGGAAGATGTTCAATTACAGCACACTGGAAAAGGGAAACACTGGGTTTAGCCACAAAATGGAATTTAATGGAAAGATGTTATTTGTTTGAGGACTGCAAGAAATTAGCAAAGGACAATGGGAGCATCACATATCATGATACAGGATTTTAGTCATTCAGTTTTAAGGTAGGCAGACATGATATAGCTTTTTAACAATTTGCAATACACTAGTTGTGTGTAACAACTACTTGAATGAGATTTGCTCAGTTAATTAAATGATTACATAAATATAACTCATAGGCTTGTTGAGGATGCTAAGCAAAACAAAATTGCAAATCGCTGGGAATTGAAAACATAAGTGCATTACCCAATTATAAACCCAATTACCCAATTATAAACCAAATATAAACCAAATATCTTCCCTTTGAGCTGTTTAGACTGACTTAAAAATAAAAAAAACAAACTGAAATGTGTCCTCTTCTTAATGGCTTGTAAATTTCAATATTACATTTTCAATTCAATATTAAATCAAAGCAGAAATTATTATTTTTTTTAATACTTTTGTGGGGAATGACTACATTCATTTCTGTTAAGTCAGGTCACTATGTCTCCTCTGTTGTTTTTCTGGTCAACTAGTCAGATTCAGTTTAGTTAGTTAGGGGTCCCTATTTTTTTCTTTATTCTTTTTAATTAAGTTTCTCGGAGTGGAGATCTTCCAAGAATCACAGCTCAACTCTCCCTCTATTTGTGGTGGCAGGGATCCTTAATGTACTGCTCACTTGCTGGAAATCCTTGTTATGCACTTTTTCAGAAACTGACGAAACAACAAAAAAAAAAAACCATAATAAAACCCCCAAATACCATATAAATTAACCTTAGTAACACAGTATCAAGTCATTTTCTTTCAGTATGCAGATTGATTTCATGATCTTGTGGTTATTTCTACTTTTTTCCCAACCCTTACTGCTGGCTCATATGTTCAAAAAATAAACACGCTCAGAACCAAAATCGTTAAAACTCATGAGGCAATAATGTCTACTGGCAACGGTAACCCATGTTTCCTGTAATTCACATCACACAACATTTTTCAGTCGTCTGTGGGGTGGTGGTGTCAAGTTAGCATTAGATGAAACAAAAATATGAAAAAATACACTCACCAGAGAATTAAAACACTTTAAATATTTATCCTCTCGACTGTCGGCAACCAGAATGTCTCGGAACAGGGTAAGTACCTCCTGAACCAAACTAACACAGAACTTCATCAAGTAAAAACGAGTTTTCCTCTTTTTCTCTCTCACTTGTTCAATTCATATGCTGGACTTCATATTTTTCTGCTTTGTACTACCTTGTACTACCCTGCCTCCTCCTCTTTCTTCTGCCTAGCATTGGGAAACAGACTTATTCTATAGGTATTCACCACCACCGATAGGAATTTTAGTCCAACAGCACCAAAAATGATCATTATAACTGAATATGGATTGTAAGTAATTGTGGGTGAAACATGAATCTCTGTGTGTACAAAAATAAATGCAAATGTAAATATAGATATATAATTATAGATTTAACTAAATATTAATTAAACAATGGAATTAAGCATGTATTCAGTTCACAGGGGCTACATCCTCCCCTCCTAAGCTTGCATGCGTCTCTGCATGCTCAACTTGACATCATGTTCCCCTTCACTCTCAGACGTATTTTCCTTATTTTCTTTATCATGAGAGTTGTTATTCCCAGCTGCACTGTTGGAGAGAGAAGCCCAGTCTTTCTTGCTGGGCTCTGACTGTGCAATTGTGGCAGGTAGGAAATCACAGGACAGCAGCAAATCTGTGTAGGAATTTCTCTGGGCCATCTGAATCACATGGTGATGTAACATATACAGGTAGTTCCTTCACTTGCTTTCAAACCTTATAGACAGTATGACTCCACCTGTTGACTATTTTGTGCTCCCCATGGATCCCAAAGTTCCTTTCTAGGACAAGATGCAACTATAGTCAGTTGTTATCATTTAGCTCTCTGTCAGACTCTAAGTTTTTTGGTGCACGGGATATGGGATTCCTGTCCTGTTAGCCTCAGTATTGAGTCTGAAAGCCATGACAATAGGTCGGTTGGGTTGCATCCCAAACATCAGCTGTTTTGGTGAGTATCCGGTTCTGTCATGTTTCGTACAGCTATAAGCGTGCATGGGCAGCTGCACAAATTCTCTTTATTTCACCTTGCCCTCTTCCTGCAGGGTACCAAACATGGCAAGAGGTGTCCTGTTAAATCTCTCCATTGGATTTCCACATGGGTCATATGGTGTTGTGCAAAGCAGTATGAGTGTGGACTTAAAAAAAACAGCCCTGGTCATGATGCAATTACCCAGGGAATCATTAATGAATAAACAAATGACTCCACAATGTCTTTGCAACTGTTTTTGCCTTCTGAATAGGTGTTGGGACCGCTACTGCATTCTTGGTGAAGTTGTCAATGATAACTAGTATGTTTTTAGTTCCTCTTCCATCTGGCTCCAAAGATAGGTAATCCATGGCAATCAACTCAAGTGGTCTGCTTGTCTGGATGTTTACGAAAGGAACACTGTGTTCAGCCCTGGCCTTTTGTCCTAATATCGCTCACATGTCTGAGCTTTGCATGCTGACATCTGTAGAAACAAGTGCGTACCAAGGCCATGGTGTGATCAACACCCATGAGGGCAGTGGGAGGCAAGCAACTCTTCCTTTAAGATCTACTTGCTGCACAGCCATTGCAAGAGCAGAACCTCTGTCTTCACAATGTCCTGCTCTGTATGAAAGATGGTTTCCCTCTTTCAGTATAGGCATGAGTCAGGCAGGGTGGTGTACAAGACCCTGGTAATAAGTCTGCATGGCTCTACTCTGGTGGAATGACACTGTTGTTAATAGTGAGACATTCAACTAAGACAGGGCCTAGGGAAAGATCAGGGTCCGTGGAGGTTTTTTTGGGGAGATGCCTCTGACAGACAGCCTTTACAACCTCTGCTGAGACTTCACAGACTATACCTACACACAAAAAATAATGGGAAACAGGGGGAAACAATCAGGGCAGGGCAGACAATCAGACCAGTGGTAACACACAGATGGAAGGGGCAAGTTATCTGAAATGAGAGGAGAGATAGATCTCAAAATAATACAGGAAGCCATGCACGTGACAACATGGACACACAACAAAAACTGATCAACATAACTTAACATGATTTCTTGGACATGACAGTACCCCCTTTCCCTCAGGACACCACCTGACAGACCAGAGAACTGAGGGTTACGATTGTATAAGTCCATGATGAAGTCAGGGTCTACAGTGTAGCTGGAGGGGGCCCACAATCGTTCATCCGGAG
>CAAKHG010003787.1:5059-17270 GCA_901007715.1 Dactylopterus volitans
AAATTAGTCACAGGATGAGGCAAATTAAAACTGAAATGACCATGCATATTCAAATTAGGGCTGCACTTAGGCATAGTTGTATACACACAAACCTTGCAAATATTCAGAGAGAGTGGTTCGTTGGGAAGTATGGCTGCAGGGTTGTTTAATATGAATTCCTAATTTAGTGTTTTCACTTCAGGGTAAGAGGTAGCTCACTGTAACATTATTATGTTAAAATATTGATGTTAGGAACAAATATCTACATTTCAATAGCAATGTATTGTAATGTAATTTTTCTGTCTCTGTGAGTTTATGCGAAATTAAATAATCTCACATGTATATGCATGAGGTAAAATGGCACAGTAATGGCCAATAAAATATGCAATATTATTTTAATGTGAAATATAGATTTATGACTTTAATCATTGCTTAAATTCCAATTAAATTTAAAATAATCTTGAAGTAGATATTTGTGTTGTGTTTCTGACACATCATGTTGCACAGAAATTGTGTTGAAAATTTAAAATTGTTTAAAAAAAATTAGAAACTAAATGAAAAGGACTGAGAAATATGTGATGTGAGCACACATACAGTAAAACTGCAAGACCTCAAAATAAAATGTGAAAACTGAATTCAACTGTGTTGCCATGGTGACAAAACAAAGCCTTTCTGCTAATATACAGCAAATAACTCCCAAAGCTGACAAAACATTTCACAAAATGGTGTACATCTGGTGACCTTGCATTAAACAAATTATAATATGTAAGTTGTGGTTTTGAAATGTGGTAAACTTACACTATTACCTTTCCATAAATAATATTGTCTCATGGAATACGAGATATCAATAATTTCACAGTGCTGGTTTGTACATTACTGTCACCTGTATATGCAGCAAGTGTTATTGCGTGCAACTTTTTTGAATGGACTTCTTCTTTGAACAGAAATGTTGACTTATACTTACTATATATATATATATATATATATATATATATATATATATATATATATATATATATATATATATATATATATATATATATATATATATATATATATATATATATATGTATAAAAAACATAAAGACATGTGAGCTAACTTAAACAACCACCAGTGAAAACTGAGGATTTTCATTCACTCTCAGTTTATTGCTGATTGTTTTTTTTTTTTTTAATTTGTTTGTTCTCATCAATGTTTGTGTGCGATATTTGCAATATTTGTAAATTGCAGTTGTGACATGCAAAATTCGGTGTCATTATAGTTACTTGTTTGTCTTTTTATACGCAGCTATGAAATAATGATATAGCAGGTAAATGTGAAGCTTTTGAGTTCAGCTTTCCCCATGGACACAATACGGTATATCATATCATATCACATTATAACATACTGCAGTGTTTTATATCATACAATACAGTATCACATTTGTCGATAAACTAATTTTACAACTTTGAGGATTTTTCAGTGCAATGTATTGACATGAAAATTTAGTGCAATTTAGAATTGTGAGGTAATTTTATTTTTGTTATTACTGTTGTGTGAAGTGGAATTCTGAGTATATTTTATCATTATTTATCTAAATCTTACTACCAAAAGGCCCCACACTGCTTTTACTCATTTAGTGTTATGTACTGTATATTATTTCAATGTGAGATGATCATATTATGCATGAAGAGAATTTAAACTATCAAGGAAAACATGTAAATGTAACAATTTTAGTAGAAAACTCTGCTCTGAACACCGTTCCACACTTTCTTTTTTTTTTTTAACTTTCCTGTTTTGAAGATAGTAGGCTTTTGGAAAGGGGGATATTTAAGAGACATGCGCAGAAATGGCTTGTTTCAGACAAAGGGGGAAATGAGGGCCAATGTGTACCATATGAGATAAATAACTTGAATCCTGTGGTAATGCTTCATATTAAGTCGCTTGAGTTAAGACTTAGTCAAGAGAGAATTAGGTCCACACAAGCATTTTAAAGATGATTATTAACATCACTTTTCATTAATTATGAGTATATAAGCATTGATAGCATATATTATTACCATGTCTTATTAGAAACTTGTTAACAGTTTATAGAGTGCTAAAGAACATTGTTACAAAGCCTTTTAAGGTCTTTATAATTGTTTATCACAATCTCATATATTGAGCTTAATTAAATTAACAATTATTTAGTAGTTAAATCATTAAGACTAATATGCAATTTATTATATTGTATTTATTAACAGTTTACTATACACTTAGTGAGAGTTAACTTGGCTTTTTTGCGGCTATATTATCAAAGTAGGAACATTTTTATGGTCTATTAAACCTATATTAACAGTTAACAATGCATTTTGCAGTACCTAATAGGGCATTAATGACTTTGACTTTTTTCAAGTCGACTTATCGGTAAATAAAGTCGAAGTCGAGTCGACGCGTCATTTGATGACATCATCACATTGACAAGGTGGAGGAACGGCACAGACGACAGTGAATTTGCAACAATGAGCAACTTGTGTTAAAAAACCTCTGTAACATCAACAATGTACAGTAAAGTGCAGAATGATTCAGGTCTGACAACATTGCATTTTAGTGCAGCGGTGTGATTACTGTCAGCAAAAAAAATAATAGGTTTACATTTAGCCTATAGGCCTATTCATTCATTCATCGTCCTCCGCTTATTCCGGTTACGGGTCGCGGTCGTGCTGGAGCCGATCCCAGCTGACAACGGGCGAACGGCGGGGTACACCCTGGACGAGTCGCCAGCTCATCGCAGGGCCACATGAAGGACAGACAACCACTCACAGTGGCACGCGCACCTACGGGCAATTTAGAGTAGCCAATTAACCTCAGCGTGCTTTTTGGAAGGTCGAGGAAGCCGGAGTACCCTATATTTCTGTCTTGAACTTAAGAAACAAATTTGCAATGTGTTGTTTTTCTTGTCTGTTCGAGGGTTTTTTTGTAAAGCTGCTCACTGTCCTCTGCACTGGATGACTGCCTTCAGTGCCGCTTACACCACACATTAGCTTGCGAATGCCGCTTCAGATGGCCATGCATGATGCTGGTACTTCTGTTGTACTTTAAGTGTGATTTGCAGATTGGTCAGGTCACCATGCTGTTTTTTTCATCTAAAGTAAAGTAACTCCACACATTTGATGTGTATCACTTTCAGAGATTTTTTTCTGGCCTATCACTTTCTATGCTCTGTGCTGCCATGCCTCGTCCTTTTTATGAAGCGACATGAGCATAAGTCAATCAGAGGCAGCGATTGCATTCTGTACACAATCACATAAAACACACACGACTTGACCCTTACCAGACTCTCCCCGGGGGGCGTCGACTTGTGCCACTGACATTGACGCGTTGGCCAATCGACTTTTCTGTTACTGCCCTAGCACCTAACATGTAGCACTACGTATTGTTAAGGTTGATTTTTAAGTAGAAAAATCTACTGCTCTTTTTACAAGTTGTTTTTTTTATTTTATTTTTTCCCAAACAATACATCCCAACTAACACTGACACTTCTTAATTTGGAGAAAAACATCCACTGCTTTAAATGAAATTTGCGGGAAAGGAGAAAAAATGTTGTGTGCAAAACAAACATTACCTGGGTAATTGGAAAAAAAGTTCACAATTCACAATTTTCGAAGTGTTTCAAGTCAGGGTTCAGTTCAACCCACATTGCTCAATACACACAAATCACTAATGTCCAATGTCCATGTCCAAATTTTGACATGCCTTTCACTGTGTTCTTGAGCTTTCCTACTCTAATATTATGTTTATTTGTCATTTTTAATTAACATTTTATCAACACTGACCCCATGAGTTACAAAACACAGTCAAATGCTAATAGGTGCACAGCTAACTACTAGTAAATTAACAAAAAAGCATGCATTAATTTCAATAATGCAACAACAATTATTGATATATCTATCATTAGATAATGAGTGAGTTAGTTAAATTCAATAGATAAGTCGAATTTCTATTAATTATTTTCTTAAAAGTCTAACAACAGGTTTCCTCCAGGTGATTAGAATCCAACAATTATTATGATATTATTAACTGTTAGTCCTAACCAATTAATAAAGATGTGAATACGTTTTAACAAACCTCGTCATTTCAAGTGTTTCCAATTACTTTACTGAATACTATATGGGAGTACCAAATTAAACATATTGAGCTGGACATTAACATAGTAGGTCCCTGTGAAAATATTTTTCCTACTGATGACACATTTTGCACTGTCGTCTAATGGTTGCCTCATGTTTAATTGGAACATGTCACTTATTCTTAACAAGTTTAATAATTCTCTGCAAAAAGCCACACCATATACATTCACTCAAACCAAAACTCGACTAGTAAGTAGGAGCTGTAACTTTTAAATGTTGTTCAAGAGTTTGTTAATGCCGTTATACACTGGGCATAAAGAATTTATTCAACATAGTATCATGATAATCAGAGGTTTTGCAGACAAACGGAAAAAAAACATGTTTATATGACAGAACGTCTTTTTTGCAATACAGACAATTAAGAATTAATTGCTATCCCAAATCTAGATTTACTATGTCCACACTGTAACAAGATTAACTTTAGAAAGTCTGATCAGCAAAAAACAAAAACACACAAACATAAAATGCAAATCTGATCGAAACCAAATGCAGTTCCAATCAGATTTCTCAGTTCAAAGGTTCAAATCAGTGTTTTCTGGTGACACTTATAAAGCATTACATGGTAACATCAAATCTACAGTGGCTGGGCAGCAAGTAAACATATGGATGTTCAGAGCACAGCAATGGCTCAGCGTGACAAGATAGGCTAGCATGGTTTTTTTGAATCTCCCTCTGTAACAGATTTGAAATAAACAACAAACTTTACTTTAAAACAACATAATGAAGATGAAGAACTTAATGGAAAAAATAGATGGTGGTCAAAAAGACTCCCAGCTGCAGAAAGGCAGATAAAGTTAGGTTGAGAACGAGCTTTCTCTAGGTGCCAGAAATCAGTTGCTGAGAGCCAGAGGCGAATCAGATAATCAGGGTTCACTTTTTGTGCGTTACCGACCGCACGTCCACTTTCTTGCTGTGCATCAGTATTGTTCGTGGTGCCATTATCAGTTCTGTGTATCGCTGCACCCGCGATCCAGGTCAGTATTTGCTGTGTTATTTAAAGGTCCAGACTCACGCTGCTCCTCAGCTGAGCCAGTGAGTTCTGTGTAGCATCTACAAGTACTGGATCTGACCCGGGGTTATTGGAGCACATCACTCCAACATCTCTCTCTCCTTCTTCTGCACTAACTGCTAACGCACATTCCACACTTATATGAGCATGTGCAAGTTGACGTTCCTGCTAAGCCCCTCCTTTGTCAGGGCAACTGCCATTTTGTTGCACCTCCCTACGTCCAGCCAACCCCACGTGTTGTGGGGTTGTTTCAACGCCTCACCCATCCGGCTGACATCTTGTGTCATGGCCGCCATCTTGTTCACCCCTTTTTAAACCTATCCACTCACACACACACACACACACACACACACACACACACACACACACACACACACACACACACACACACACACACACACACACACACACTCAGTGTTTGTTGTTGTTTGTATCTGTTCATATGTAGCTAGGGAGTAGTTATAATGTATGGTCGGATTTGTTTGAAGTAGTGATGTTAATTGTTTATAGATGGTATAGATTTACTGCTGTTAAAATATCCTGTTTTATTTTAAAGAGAAGTTGTCCCTGTTTTGCTTGTGTGCTGTGATACTAACTGGTTGACAGGGTCAGTGCCGACCTCTACTCCTTCCTCGGTTATCCTTTAAATGACAATATTCTACGAATATTCACATTTTCGGACAACCAATTTTGAGACAAATGTTACTTGTTTGGTTATTGGTCTGGGTTTTCCCAGTTGTGCCCTGTTATTAATTCATTTTCATTCATTAAGATTCCTTCATTTTTGTTAATTATTGATAATCATCTTTTATGATGAGCAATAATCACTGATAACCAAATTTAGCTCCTCTCATGCACAACAAGTTTTGGAAAAAAAAATAGTAGGTATTGTTAAATTCAAGGAATAGCACAATACATACTCCACTTTCGAACTGACTTCCTGATAGAACCAAAGGTGCTCTCACATTATAGATCTAGACTTCAAACCCAACACTGATGACTTTTCTTAATTGGTTGTTCTCTTTCTTTTAACAGTTTTTGATGTTCTTACTTCTTATTGTATGTGCTTTCGTCTACTCAATTGTAAAGCGAGGGTGAGGGTCAATTTATTGTTTGTTTCACTGCTTTGAGAAGCTTGTGCACATAGTTGAGGTTTATTTTTCTAAGAACAGTTTTAAGAACATCAAAATTAGGGGAGCCAGTGGCAGGGACAAGGCTGTACAGCGGGTAGTAGGGAGGGTTGACAGGATTTTGGGGGCAGTTACCCACCCTTTCAACCATTGTTGATCCACCCTGCCACAAAGATAGCAGTATGATCTGTGTGTGTGTGTGTGTGTATGCGCATGCGCCTGTAGGTGCAACATCAGGAGGTTGCCCGAAGCACCTCCTGACATCTCACAGCATCATCCTCTTCTGCCTGTCTTCCCTCTCTTTATTTCCTGGCTGCCTTTGTTCCCCGACCCCCATCCCTGCCCCACATCTATGCCTTCTTCTCTCTATCCTGTTTGTCTTTAAATGACTTGAGGGCCCAATAATCATTAAAAAAATCAACATAAACCAGTCTGATTTAAACAACAGCACACAGTCATGCCACAAATGGCAGATTTTTTTGGTGTTATCATCTGTACTAGTTTGTCAACCAGTTGGCTGGATCAAGTCAGATCTTGACCAAATTGCCTTTGAAAGGTTTGTGGCCCTGAAAAAACAACAACACATGCTACAGAAAACATACAGGGCATTTGAACCTACTCAACAAAGGTAGTTTTGCCATCAACATTGCATTTGTTATCCCGTGTAAATCCTGGTGCACTTCTAGAGACTGCAACCATGAGTAAATTAAACAGATCTATTTTCACTTACTGATTATTTCTCCTAAGCACAGCATGGACCAGCATCAAATATTTTATCAATGACTGAACACTCATCAGTCATTTATTTTTTTTTCTCTCTGTACTGTATTTGTTTTTCTCTGCATGGTGTTTCTGTCCAATTTCTTTCTATCCCATCTACTTCTCTGCTTCTTATCTAGCTCTCTGTCTTTTGTTTTGTGCCAGGTTCTGATGGTGGATGGTTCCTTCTCTCCACATTGGCCACTGTTTTTGTCTATTTATCATATATCATATCCTTCCTAGCTGCACACACACACCCACACACACACACACAAACTTGACCTTGCTCTATGACTTCACCCAAACATAATACAGTCCTTAGATGGCAACTTGCTTTTGTTTTTGTTGTGCTTGAGTCACCACAGTGTGTGTAACTGGGAATACCTGGTACACACAAATGTATGCGCACATTTTCGCACAATGACTCACAAACGTTCATACAGCTATTGGAACAGGCACAAAATCTGCCTCACATGAAAAAACACACAGAGATCCGCCCCCCTCCCACCTGCCTTTTTGCGCTGTCACACTTTCTGATTTGGTCTCTACTGTCAAGTGTGATCCTGGCCTGCAAATTTTTGCACCCTCTCCTCCCCTCTGCCTCTCACTACCTGCCTCCAGCACTCCTTTCACCTCCTGCTGGTGTTGCTGACTCTGTCACAGAGGAACAGACAAAAGAAGAGACAGAGAGGGAGAGAATTTGTGAACTTTAAAGTAACGTGTAAAACTTAATGGAGCAATATGCAAAAACCTTGTTCTTGACAAAAGAGTTTTCTGTTAAATGTAATATTGAAATTGTATTTTCAAAAATGTTCATTGTGGGGCCCATTGTAAGTCGCTGTGGATGAAGAAGTTGTCTTCTAATTCCCTTCAGCCCAAACAAATCACCCTACCAGTTTAGTTTTAACCACAATCTTTCGGTGTCGGCCAACTTTTACGTGTGACAATTTTGTCAAAGATGTTTGGAAGGAAATGCAACTTACCTGCATGGATTATGTTAAACTAATCAAGAAATTAATCAATTCCCCTATAGCATAGAAATGACCGAGAAAAATATTCTAAGTTGAGGTTACATGAGGATAAGTTGTGGCTAACAAACAAACAAACAAACAAAACACAAACAAACAAACAAGATTTTGGTTTTCATTTAAAAAAATCCTTTTCCCCACAAAACACACAGACATGAATCAGGTCGCACAAGCAGACATTGTATTGCTTAGTGTATTTAACAGGAAAACACATGCAATAAGTTATAAGCGAGAGTTTATCTCATTACAAACATTGCTAAGTTGAAAAAAAAAAATGTAACTAAAGTATTCTCTAAAACCCAAACAAATGAGCAGCATACAGTAGATGGTATTTTGAGGATACAAGGTTGCACATTCAAAAATCCATTCTTCTTTAAGTACCTCATGTGGCCACTGAGTGTATCATTTGTTTCTTCAGGAAATGACTGTGCTATCACAGCTCTTGATTGAATTCTCAAGGCTGCACCCACATACTAAAGATGAATAGCTGTAGACTTTTTCTAAAACCAAGTGTCGTCAATGTTTAAAGGGAGTAAGAAGAAAGAAAAACAGCACAGGTCTGAAACTAATTTTTCTATCAGTTGGAGACAAAACATTTCCTGTCTTCTTGTGGAAATGTGTTAAGTATTGCATATGTTATGGATTTTTGTTCATCTCATTCTCTTTCAACTCATGATGGTCAAAATATTGAAATATAATTAAAAGCAGAGCACAATAAAGGGAGTTGAATTGCCTGTGGGAAGTATTGTTTTACAGTAGTTTTAAGTTGTGGAAGGACACATGGCATGCTCATCCAGGGACAGGGCCTTAGAGATTTCTTTGCAGGCCTCTTAGATCCAAAACTTGGTGAGAAAACACACAGACATGATATCCTTGAAGGAAGAACATAAAAACACGAGGAAGGTGAGCAGGATTTCTGTATATGTCCAGGTTATACAAAGCCCAGCATAAACACATGTGTCCTTCCTGTGACAGTGTCATAAATTGCCTGAACCAAGCATGCAGCGACTTTGAAGTTACACATGGGAGGCTGCTGTGATATACAGCTGGCTTCAGCTGGCGTACCCCAAGAGATGCATGAAAACACACACACATACACACATGTGAATATATTCCGTCATACATCACACACACAGACAAACAACAGCAACCTCTCTATTACCCCGGAGGAGCTGTTAGTGCTAACACACGTTGTTACACACAAGGAGGGTCATCCCATCTGTGGAGCCCAGAGAGTCAGTGAATAAGGAAAAATAGCCGTGTCTGTGTGTGTGTGTGTGTGTGCGTGCGTGCGTGCGTGCGTGCATGCATGCACGCGTGTGTGAGTGGGCGTAAGAAACACATGTAAATAAAAATGAGGGAAAGAGAGCAAAAGGAAAGAGGGAGCAATAGATAGTTTCACAAATGTGCCACACACTAAAGATAAACTGAGGACTGGCAGTGGCCAACTAATTGGCCAACCCAGTATGTGGTACAAGTTCACGGCACTTTGAATCAGGTTTATTACCAGGTTCGACTTTCAGAACCAAATTCTTGATGCCTACAAGTAACATTGAAAAAGATTAATAAAAAAAGTCAGTTATTTCAGTCAAACTGTCAAGATACTTTACTAAAAGTGTAAACCTTTGAAATGCAGAATTCAAAAATATAACATACATTTTCAGTGTATCTTTTCTTGAATTAAACAAGCTATCTCAGTTGATCCAGGAATATAAATAAATAAATAAATAAATAAATAAATAAGGGTAACAATGCAATGTACGGCGCAAACGTGTGTTAAAGTTAATGTAGTGTATTAAGTTAGATGAGTATAGAGTGGTCATTGATGATGCAAGTAGTATCACTTTCTCCACACAACTAATGATACGCTACAATCTGCCCTTGTCTTTGGTCCTGGCGTCAGTCTATCAGGTGGAGATGGTAGTTTTGAAGTGCACTATCACAATCATCAGGATGAACCTCTCAGCTGCTTAAGTACATCCTCTGATTTTTTTTTTCTTCTTTTTTTTTTTTTGAGGTCTCGGGTGATGATGGTGCCCTGAAAGCGTGCTCTGAGAAGTCTCTCAGGGTGATGGGTCTGAATGGGGTGAGGTTCTTCCAGAACGCTACAACCTTCCACACTGTGTGGTTAGTCTTTGTTTGTGATTGTGTGAAGTCAAAGGTGATGACAAAGAGCACAGCAGCTGCTGGCATGCTGGCATGAAATTGTTTTGAGATGTGTTGTTGCTGCAGCATAGGCCATTATCTGTGGAGCAGAAGGGAGGGAGAGAGAGGCAGGGAATGATGGTTGTCTCACCAGACTTAAGCAAAGGTTGTTGAGATGTCCCCGATTGTGTCTGTATGGAGTCTCATGTCTTTTAAATACAGAGTCCAAGTCATGTCCCAAGGTTTGTTGGGCAACTTGAGCATGATTCAAGTCCTACTCACAGTTTTGTGTCCCCATTTCTACTTGACCAGCACACCGGGATGACAGTCAACTGTAAGCAAGCTCATCCGTGCTAGAGATGACCCCAAAGTGGGTGATGATGTCATCTGCAAACTTCAGTAGCAACAGATGACTGGAGTTGCTTCAGAATGTGTTCAGAGATAAGAGCAGGAGGGAGAGGATGCAGCCTTCAGTGGAACTGGAGCTGAGGGTCCAGCGGTCTGAGACTTGTTTAGAATTTCAAAAATAATTTTGAGTTATGAACATTTAAAACACAATTCAGTTAATGACTGTTAATTTAACAGTGGGTTTTATCATTTTATTGAACACATATAAGGCTTGTGTATTCCAATACAATACGAGCAACAAAAGTCAGATTCCTGTTGTCTTTTATACTATTATTAAAAGACATGCTACAATCAGTGCAGGCCCATTCATTAAGAGATCACCTCTAGATGGCACCGTCATCAAGTGTGAAGCCGAATGAACTTATTGGCCGCATTCAGTCAAACATAATCTGAATTTGCTTTGTTCAGACAGCAGGTGTGCTTGGAGAGAAGCAAGTCTTATGTTCCCGGGAAAATCAATTATGTTTTTCTTTTGAGAAGGCGGCATGGCTCAGTTGGTTGAGTGACCATCTAGGAACCGGAGGGCTACTGGTTCGATACTCATCTTTGGCAGTGACTGTTTCGAAGTGTCCTTTACAGCAAGATACTGAACTCCTGATTGCTCCTGGTGGGCAGATTGACGCCTTGCATGGCAGCGCTGCCATCAGTGTGTGAATGGGTGAATGAGGCCATGTAGTGTAAAGCGATTTGAGGTCAAGGTAGAAAAGCGCTATATAAATGCAAGGCCAATTACAACCCACCATTTCAAGAAAAGAGTCTAGCTGAATCTAACAAGCCTACACACACACACACACACATAATCGGAGGACACACTGATGCCATATGTTGTGCCCTCGTCCAGGCCATATATAAGGACAAATGCTGCTGCTTCACCCCTGCATGAGGCCTGCACAAAGCAGAGGCCTCCACTGGACCAAGCCTTGGTAGCGACGCGAGTGCCTACCAAAGGACAAGACGAGCACCAGCTGACACAAAGTCTGCCAGCTGATTTTAACCAGCCAAAGAGCCACCGAGTTAGCCCGGACTAACTCCACCAGAGGAAACAAGACTCCAGCCACGGCCAGGACTTCACCACCTTCCCACCGGGCAAAGAAACCCAACTGGCAACCCAACTGAAGATTGCAATAACTGGACTTTGCAACAACCGGACAGCATCAAACCGCAGACCTGCAACCCAGCACATCAGCGGCATCTTTCTCATACACGGGACGTGGTAACGTACTGGGCCTAGTCAGCTTACTTCGTCTACATTTGACGAAGCAGAGGACAAAAGGGTTACACCACTTGGTTCCCTTTCCCCGCATCACGCTGGTCAGCCTCAGACCACACACACACACACACACACACACACACACACACACACTGTACATAATACCTTTGCAGCATGGTTAGATTTACTTTCGTTGTTTCAGTTTCTTTTGTTAATCAATAAACTTCTTTAACTTGCTTGTCTGTGATATTGTACAAAGTGAACTCCGCCAGTATACGCTCCAAAGAACTCCAAATCCTTCACCTGTGCTACTAATAATAAAGTAATTTAATTATAAATATGAACATAATTATCAATCAAGTTATGTGTTAACAGAATAACTTTTGAGACTGATTTG